>PVKH010034677.1:0-11838 GCA_004027955.1 Chaetophractus vellerosus | reverse complement strand
GGCTCAGAACTGATTTTGTTTGTCCAACTAGCATAAAGTTACTTTTATTTATGAACTATTTGTAGCACAAGAATCTTTACCAAAAAAAAAAAAAGTCTACCCAATTACTTTTAGCAAGGGATAATGATAGAAGTTAAGGGAATAATCTCTTCTCAAATATCATTTTAATACTTTCTCCCACATTTGGAGTATGTATAAGGTCTTTTTTATTTTCACCTCTTTAGTTGGGCAGAAAAATTCTGCCTCAAAGATATTATCTGGAGCTCAGTTTACAGCTTAACTTCAAAGTTTTATGTAGTCTACAAATTGCCTGTCTCAAGTGGGCATGTCTTAAAGGTCATAAGTTTTTCCTTGTTTTTGCTTCATTATTATATTAGTTCAGGCTTCTTTGTGAAATTAGTCATCTTCCTTCTGGTGTATAAGTAAAATCTTAGACGCTATGGACATTTTTATGGGTATTTTGGCAACAGTGATTTTACGACAGGAAATGCTTTGTTACTGTATTTCTAACAAGTGTGCTGTTCTCCTTCAGAGAGATAGAATTATTGATATTCTAGAATGTGACATTTTTGAGTTGCATTCATTGTGCATATTTCAAATAATATGATAATTTTAATTTTAGAAAGTTTATTTTCTAACGTATTTTTAATGTATTTGATCTATAGAGTTTAAAAATAAGAACAGTTGATAAGAATCAGATGTTTGATATATTTTAGTACATCATAATATGAATTACAGAATATTTTAATATATCATAGTATGAATTTTAAAACCTCATCTTGTGATGTGTTTTAATTGTTAAAGTTGATATACTCCCACACCCAAATAATAAATTTATTATAATTTCCTTTGTAATTTTTCCCCTATCTTATATTTTTAAAAACAGTAATTCAGCTAATTTTAAAACTCTTTCAAAGCACAGTTTTAGTTTTACTTCTTTCATTTGCATTTTGGGAGGGGGTAACATATATCTCAATATAATTTTTTTCTTCTAATATAATTTAATTGAATATTTTAGAGAATGTTTGAGGCTCTTTTTGGTGGGTGGAAAGGCTAACAAATCTGCTCTTCATTAGCCTAACAGCAGAAAATTAGGTAGTAGGGTTTTAAAATTGTGTTCTAGTATTTTTTTGTCACTAACATTGAAAAATGAAATTGTTTGTTTATTTTTAGTAGTTATGTTTAAAATTTCCACATTTTTATACACAATTGAAAATTTAAAATCATACATTATGGAACCGAAAATATTAATTATTCTCTTAAACACTATCTTCACGGTTGATTTATACTTATCCCTCTTAAAGAACTGCACAGTGAATCCAAAGGAAAGTATCCTGAAAAGAGTAAAGGATATTGGCTGCATCTTTAAAGAGAAATTTGCTGAAGCTGTGGGGCAGGGATGTATTGAAATTGGATCACAGGTAACTTGAGTTCATTTTCATTAGTGCCACTATATAGTAAATACCTTTAAAGGAAGTGTCTGTCCAAATAGCATAAATACAAAGCAGTTACTATAGCCCTACTACCTGTGTATTCTTCTGTTTATGGGAAACTTTCTTCTACCCCATTAAAAAAAAAAGTAAACATGCCAATTATAGAAATTTTAGAAGATACAATTAAAAAACGAAATTAAAATATCTGATAATTTCATTATTTAATATTATTTAAATTTTTATTTGTATACTTTTGACTTTTACATCTATGTATATTCGTGCATGTATATACCTTACATGAATGGGATCATTCTATACATGCCATTTCCCAAATATATTACAGAGTGATATTATTATGGTTGTTATTGCTATTATCATTTCAGAAAAATCTAAAACCAATATAATGGGTAAGTGTATAGGCTCTGGAGTCACAGTCCTGGATTTGTATGTGACTGTGCAATTTATGAACAGTGTGACTAAGGGTATGTCACATAACTTCTTGGAGATTCATGTTTCTATATTTGCTCTGCTTTGTTCTATGGCATCAATAAGGTTCTAACATAAAAATATGTTTGGAAACTTTAACCCATTGTACACATTTATTTCAGTGTAGCTAGGTTATATTTTGATGTCATCAGTGTTTTAGACAATCATATTTAAAGGTTCTTTCTGGTTTATATGAAGTTTGTGCTCATACTTTGGAATGAAGGAATATGGTTTTTGTGTAAATATATATTTATATATATATGTATTTCTAAAATTTGGTTATTCTTTCCATTGATGGCAAGTAGGTTTTTGTTAAAACCTTTTGCTGATAAGGCCAGATTGGTTGGTTTTTGGTTTTGTTTTGTTTTTTTTAAACTGTTCCAGTTTTACTAAAGTTTATAGACTGAGACTGTTCTCTTAATCCTGGACAACTATCTTGAAAATGCATGTTCTAAGTCACAAGAAGGTATTACATTAGGTATGTAAAGTACTTAAAATAGTCCCAGGCACATAATATAATCTAAATATGTATGTGCATGTATGTATAGTTATCTATTGAATGATGTAGATTGAAATGGAGTGAAGGAAAACCAGGTACTGGACAATACCCTCTTGATAATTTATTAGGAATTTTAGCCATCACTTTATCACTTTCAGTTTTTTGAATTTTAGAAAAGATAGATTATTGTCATCTTTTGGTAGCCTTTTAAGGATCAGAAGTGTGTTTCAAGAAAAGACTTAAAATATTAGTAATTGTTGTGGTTTTCTAAAATAATGAGATCTTACTATTCTTTTTTTTTTTTTTTTTGGTAGCGATACAAACTTGGAGTCCGGTTATATTACCGAGTAATGGAATCCATGCTTAAATCAGTAAGTTAAAAAGAACATAATAGAAAAAATTCAATGTTGGCACAAATAAAGTTTTAGTTAAACTTTTTTTTTTCCTGTTTTAGGAAGAAGAACGATTATCCATTCAAAATTTTAGGTAATTTTTTTAGTTTTAGTAAAGAAAAATTCTTCTTTTTTGTAAAACAAAATGTCTTAAGTCATTCTCTCTCTCTTTTTTTCCCCCTTTAGCAAACTCCTGAATGACAACATTTTTCATATGTCTTTGTTGGCGTGTGCTCTTGAGGTTGTAATGGCTACATATAGCAGTAAGTTAAATTTTAGTAAATAAACATTTAGTTCAATTTAAAGTTAAGAAAGTTACTTAAGGTGTGGTGTTTTTCTTTTTGTGAGGGATTGGGGTTAAGGAGAACTAATGCATATTTTAGATACTGTAGAATATAAATTGGTCAGAAGCCATTTAAATGGCTTATTATCTGAATAATTTCAGATCATCTTGAGGATAGTATTTCACGAGACTCCTATTTTGAGTATACTGAATCCAGGAAAAGTGCCTATTGAAACCCCTTTAAGACCTGTGAGATTGTAAAATGCCAAAGGAGTATTAGAGTGCTACCTCTATTGTCATGGGAATTCTGCTGTGGAGGGTATGGTCATGAGACCAAAGATTGAAGCCAGAATTTACCAGACACACAGATTAAAGGCCAATGGCAGTGTTTTGGTGGTGTTGTTTTTTTAAAATATAAGTTTAAGCATGTATTATTTTTAAAAACACAGTAGAATAAAAAGTATAATTACACAATTGATAAAAGAGGGACTTAAATTAGTAAACAAATATGGAAAACTGAATTCTCATTAATAACCAAGAAATGCACATTTAAAAGAGATGCCATTTTCCAACTCATCAAATTAGCAAAACCTTAGAGAATTAATCCCTTCCCTCCTTCCCCGTCTCCCAACCAAGGATTAATGAGTGAGTTAAAACCTATATGCTAATGCACTACACATGAGATATTAAACCTGTTGGGAGCCCTGATAGAAGTTTAGGGGATTCAAATCTTTGAAAATTTAATTTTTTTGGAAAAATATATGGTCACATATACTCACAATTTGGAATCCTGTTTCCTAGTAGTCTTTGGACTCCAGAATAAAAAGTTCTGCTCTAAATTAAAACTTTGTTTAGCCTTTCTACTATTCCAGTTCTTTGTTTAATGAGACCTTCCAACCTAAAAATATCTAGTTCAAGGAATAGAATTTCATACCTAAGTTACATTTCTTCTTTCATTTTTAGGAAGTACATCTCAGAATCTTGATTCTGGAACAGATTTGTCCTTCCCATGGATTCTGAATGTACTTAATTTAAAAGCCTTTGATTTTTACAAAGTGATTGAAAGTTTTATCAAAGCAGAAGTCAACTTGACAAGAGAAATGATAAAACACTTAGAACGATGTGAACATCGAATCATGGAATCCCTTGCATGGCTCTCTGTAAGTAACTAGCTAAAATTTTTGAAGGTATTTATATGCATATGACTAAGAAGTAATTTTGTAGTGAGGATATTTGTTATAAAGTCTACCTTAAGAGCAGATATGCAGTATGTAATTTCAGTGTATAGCCCAAGAATCAAGTGGAATATTAGAATGGCAATATATTTGAGTTCCCCAGAACATCTGATAGAGTGATTTTTTTTTAGGAATAGCTTTTCTTAAAACATGACACCTTAGAACAAAGCAAAATTCTTTAAATTCTTTGGGTTATTTATTTAAAATAGAGGTGTCATGTTTAAAAATGTAAATGATAAAAATTTTGAGATTTTGCTATTTTAGTTTGTTAAAGCATACATTTTTTTCTTATTCAATTTAGTAAACTTCATTTTGTCCCATTGTCACAGTCCAAAAATATGTACTATTATTCAATGGAAGATATTTAAGTCTTATAGAAGCACAGATCATAGTCTCTAGTTATTTTATTTATAGCACATAATAAGTTATTGATAAGGCTTTGTTTTAATAAAGGTGGAATTTCCTATGTAGTAGCAGTAAAATATTATTTATTTGAAGGTCTTCTATTATGTTTTCAAGTCTGCATGGTTAGGTTATGTTTTGTGAATCATCAGATTTGTAGGTTAATAAAGAATTGGTTTAGGTCTGTATTTTTAATTTATACCAATATATAGAAATGGTTTTTAAAAATTTACTTTACATTAGAATCTGATCTGCCAATGTAACCTTAGTTTTAACTTTTTGATGTTTTAAAAACTTAGTGGATAAGAGATAACATATTTCTTAGTGCTTTCTTGTACTGCCATGTAATATAGACAGAGTAAATGGAGAAGAGAAGTAGGGGAAATTGATAGCAAATTCAAAAACAGCAATGTAAAATGTACCTAACTACTTATATAGGGGTTTCTGTTTAAAAGGAATGACTAGGAGAAAACTCTCAGAATCTGAGGGATTAAATGGAAGTAGCAAAAATAACACTATTGGAGAATTAGAGGGTACTTTTCAGAGGCTAATGTGCCCTTTCCCCACAAAAAGTAGAAATCAAGGCATCTGAAATCATCTGAAAGTGACTGTTATTCCTTTTAGAGAATTAATTTTATTTCCATCAGCCCCATTTACAGAACATCTGCTATATGCCTTGCATTGGTAGACATTGTGAGAATACAAAAAAGATAAGGGCTCTGAAAATAGTGGAAGTTCTAGTTGAAATTTATTATTTCAAAATTGCTTGTGTTCAAGACTGTTTAGCTCGGTAACTGGCATTCTAGGATTTTAAACTGTAAAGCAACAGGCCCAAAGTCTGGAAAAGGACATAGTTTATGATACAATGATATGGAAGTTATAAGTTTCTGAATTTAAATTCTAAGTGTGGTATATCTGGGGGATGAAATTTTGGAAAACTTTTGTTTCATTGTATATATTTAATGTTTGAATTTTTTTAAAAAATCAGTACATATTACTTTTTTAATCATAAAAATCTCAAAGATAGGTCATGTCACACAAATAGCATACTGTGAATTCTTCCTGTGAAAATAATTAGCATTTTAGAGAAGGGACATACCATAAACATATTTGAGCAAAGTGTTTTTTAAATTGAAGTATTTTCTGTGTATAAGAAAATTTATATTAGAAATGATAGTTCAGTGAATTTTTCACGAACTGAACACACCTGGGTACCCAACACTGAGCTCTAGAATCAGAGCAGCCTTTCATAGTCTTTTGATTCTTCATCACAATAAAAATTTCTCATTAAAACTTCAGATGAATAGGAACACATTAAGCAGTGATGAACCAGGGAAATATCAAGTGAGGTACTACTTACTTTTTATTCCCCAGTATTTTAATGACAGAAAGAGCCTCATTATATTTTTAAAGATTGGATGGAGAATGGGTTCAGCATCTTTGCTTAACATTCTTGAAAAATAAATTAAGAACAGAATAATTTAAGGCATAAGCACACCTCTATTTCATTTGATCCTGGAGAGATTAGCAGGTAATATAAATATAAAATGCTGAAACAAGCTATTGAAAAAACCTAGTGAAATCTTGTTCTCTGGAAATTTGTAGGTTTAGAGATGATTTAGAATAAACCATACTTAAAGTTTAAATTAAATGATTTGCAAACGTTTGGCCTATTAAACCTGTTAAGCAGTTTATGATACCAGCAAGTGATGAGATTTGGACATCTTTCTTTCATTATTTTCAAAATTCGCCATATTTTTTCAATAAAACCTTTGTAAACCAACGTACGTTAGGTGCTTTATTATCCAGGCTCTCTTTCCTGGAATGCTTTAGTCTCTTCCTATTAATCTCCCCATATTTCTAGACACTTTAAGACCATTTCTTACACAGCAGCAAGAGACCTTTTTATAGTGCAAATCTCATCATATTAACTCTTCAGACTAAGACTCTTCTGTAGGGGACGTATGCATCTGTAGTGAATGAAAAAGACCCTATCATAAGACTCCCCTCCAAAAAAAAATAAAAATAAAAAAACCAAACCAAAAAAAATCTGCAACAGTTCTGAAACCTGTAATTAACACACAGAGCAACTACCTGAACTCACTGTGCTGGGAAGAGCAGACTCTAGTTGAGAGTACATGCTCAGAGTAGGGGAGGATGGGAGCTATATATTTAGCCTGGGGTTAAGTGCCATAGATATGGGGAAGTACAGTAGGGTTGGTTGAGGGGCGCCAGTGGGAAAACTGTGGACTTTATGAACAAGGAAATTAGAAAACGAAGCTGGGGAAACCACGGCCCCTAAAGAAAATGGAAGAATATTGCAAAGGAAGAGCCAAAGAAAGGACGCTGAAATTCTGTCTGCCCTCATCTCTGCATCATCATGGGTATGACTCAGAGCAGCTTAATGAAAGGCAAATGATCTGAACTGAGACTGGAACTGCTACCCAGGATATAGTTTACAGTTCAAGTTCAACAAAGATAATTGCCTGCTAAAACAAAATTTTTCTCAGAAAATTCAAAAATTTGAAAAAATTTTGAGAAAAATAACAGAATGGAAAAACTTCACAGCTTAACATTCATGATATCCAGGAATACAATTCTAAAATTACTCACCATATATAGAATGTCAGAGGACTCAAGGACATGTTTTTAGAGTGGGAACTATAAGGCAACTTTTTGATGCCTCAAAGGCTCTTTAAAAAAAAAAAAAAAGAGGAAGAAGTAGACGCTTTGTCTACTACCTTTGTTTTATGTCCACAGTTCAAAGTGTGATCTATGATTTCCTGGTAGTCCATGAAACCATTTCAGGAAATCTGCAAAGTTAAAACTATTTTCATACTACTACTACTACTACTAAGATGTTATTTACCTTTTTCATTCTGTTGACATTTACACTAATGAGGCAAAAACTTTGGTGGGTGAAACTGCTGGTATCTTTGTACAAATCAAGGCAGTGGCACCAAACTGTGTAATAATCGTTGTATTCTTCACCACCACACATTTGCCGTTAAAAATAAAAGTCAGTTTCATTTAAGAACATTCTTGATAAAGGACTAAAACTTATTACTTTTACTAAATCACCCTTGAGTGTACATTTTTAAAAATATTTGGTTTGATGAAATTGATGTATATATAAAGCTGTGTACTGCAGTATGATAGTTGTCTTCAGGAAAAGCACTTGTAAAATTGTTTGAGTTGTGAGCTGAACTAGACAATCTTCTCATGAAACACAATTTCTACATGAAAGAAAGACCCACAGAGCAACTGTGTTTATTCAGACTTTGGTGTTTGGCAGACATTTTCTTGAAAATGAACAAAGTGAACCTGTCACTTCAAGAGAAACAACTGACAATAAAAGTGGCCAATGAGAAATTTTGAGTTTTCATGTAAAAATTAGAATTTGGGAAAGCTTGTATCCACCTCTGTGAGTTGACAGCTTCCGATAATTAAGAGACTTTCCTGATGAAATCAGTGGTGATATTAATGAATGTGTTATTTTTGATATTCTATAAAGTGATTTGTCAACATTTGGAAGGTCTGCATAACTCAGTGAAATAACCACTGCATCTCATTATAAAATCACACACGAGTAAGAGAGTTATTCAAGGTTCAAGACAGACAAATGAATTTTACTGTCACAGAGTATGAAGTTTACTTCAGTTCATTGTTTCCAATCCCACTTTGCAGCTGACCTTTAAAAAAAACTGCCACCTATTGCATCTTGGCATAGTGTCACAAAAGAATATCCACAATTATCTGAAAATGATATTAAAATATTCCTCCCTGTTCCAACTACATATTGTGTAAAGCCATATTTTCTTCATATATTTCAACCAAAACAACGTATTACAACAAAGTGAGCATAGAAGCAGCTAAGAGAATTCAAGTGTCTTCTGTTCAGCCAGACAGCAAAGAGATTTGCAAAATTGCAAAATGATACCATTAATCTTTTTGTTTTTTTGGTTCTAATTTTTTTGTTTTGAAAAAATATGGTCATTTTTCATAAAATATTTTTATGTTAACATAATGCAGTTGTTTTTTACATAAATATTTCTAAAATTCTTCAGTTTTAATTTCTAATACAGTAAATATTTAATTATAACCTATATGAACAAAAGCTTTTGGGTCATCAATTTTAAGGATATAAAGGGGTTCTGAATCCAAAATTTGGGAACCCCTGCCTTATATTAATTATCTTCTCCATCCAGACTTCTCTGTTTACTGTTACTCACTCAACCTTATTTGATTCTTCCTATCCCTAAATCTTTGGTTACTTCGTAGGCCCTATTTGAAATGCTTTCCCCTCCCATTTTGTTTACCGGATTTTAAGCTCTACTTCCACTTTGACTTTCTTGACCATCTTGGTATATAGTCATCCTTCCCTCCTTTATAGTCTTACAGTGTTTACTGTCTGTACTACTTACTAGTCATTTATAAGTCATATCGTATTATAAGTCCATGTCTCATGTTAAATAAATTAATATATGTAAAGAACTTAGAACAATATCTGGCATTTTATTATAAGATGTGGTAAGTAATTACATAAGGGGGAGTAAGGGAGAAAGAGGGGTCAACTAGTAATGTCATCCAGGTTTCTGGCTTGTGTACTAAGTGGATGGTGCTGTCATTCATTACAATAAGATTCCCAGGAATGGGAAGATGAATTCTGTTTTGACTATGTTGATTTTGAAGTGATGGTAGGTCATTCTCATAGAGGTGTTGGTCAAGTAGACATTTGGATATATGTGTCTAGAGATTTGGAGAGCAATCCAGTCTAGGAATAGGAACCGGAGAGATGCCAGCACATATGTAATAAAAACTGCCACCCTTTATGGAGTTTATCTTGTGCCAGGCACTGTGTTAGCACATCTTATAATACCATTTAATTTTCGCAATAATCCATAAAGTAGGTATTATTCGATGTGATGAAATGATAACTTGCCCTAGAACACACAAGTTAAATGGCAAAGCTATGATTTGAGTCCAGGTTTTTCTGGCTCCAAAGCTGTTAATCCTTATGCTTTACTGAGTAAATAAAGTTGGGAATGGATAAGATCACCTAAGGGGAGAATGTAGTATGAGAAGACAAGATAGAAACTTGAGAAGATCCAGTATTTAAGGGATGGACAGAAAAGAAAAACCTAACCCACAAAAGAGATTGAAAGAGAACAGCCAGAGACAGAGGAAGCAAATCAAGAGAAGTGGTATCATTACCAAGCAAGCATTACCAGGTCTGTTTCAGATGCTGTAGGAGGAACCAGTAAGAACTGAAAAGCATTCATTTGATTTAGCAGCAAGGAAGTAACTGGTGATATTAGCAGAACTTGTTAAATAAAGTAGAGGGGAAGGAGTAGATTGCAGTGGGATTTGGATGAGATGTGAGTAGGAGATAAAGAAGCAGAGACAGTGATTATAGGTAGCTGTTACAGCCCTTTTGTCTGTGAAGGGAAGTAGAGATATAGCAGTTGCTGGAGGTGTGTGAGATTGAGGTTGAGATGGGAGAGATAAGATTAAATGCTGATGGAAAAGAACCAATAGAGTGTTCTTTATTGCTGCATGACAAATTTAGTGGCTTAAAACAACCATTTTGTTTTGCTCATAATTTTGTGGGTCAGGAATTTGGGAAGGGGTTGACTACATCTCTGACCATGTGGTATCAGTTGGGGTGTCTGGGCTGGAAGATTCACTTCCACATCCTTCTTATCTCAAGTCAGGCCCTTCTCTCTACCTTTCCCCCACTCCAACCCCCACCCCTACCCATTCCTTGTCTTCCCTGTGGCCTCTCCTCCTCCCACTGATCCATGTGGCTTGGGCTTCTCATAGCATTTTGGTTTTAGGGTAGTCACACTTCTTATCTAACAGCTGGCTTCCAAAAGGCAGGATGCTTATGCTCCCAGGCCAGTTAGGAACCATGTCTGGAACCGGTCTTCTCTTAATAAAGTAGTCACAGGGTCTGCCCAGATTCAAGGAAGTGGAGAAATAGATGCCATCTCCTGTTTGAGGAGAGGGAAGGTCACGTTTCAGAAGAGCAGGTGGGATGGGAAACATTGGACAAAATAGAAAATTTGGTAACATTTGCAAGTAAAGTTGTATGTAAGTACTATGGCAGAAAATTGAGGAAATTTTCATTTAATGGCTAAAAAGTAATTTTTAAAATATATAATAAACTGATGTAATTTGCTGAGGGTGGGTAGGTGGGGGTGGGGTGGGAAGTACAAAGGGGTACAGTCGGAAGTTTGAGGAGAGTAGAGATAGTTTGAACTTGTTGCTGCAGAGAATATTAGAGAAAACTGACTGGTGAGAGATGAGATGATTGCCTGGCAGCACTGAAGGTGAAGTTGAGGGTAGAAACCCTGGATTTGTAGTGCCACCACAGTTGTACGGGTGGTGGTATTTTTTCTAATATCACCCAGCAGAAAGGTATAGGATTAGAAAAGATGAGCAGCTGGATTGAAGCTGAGTTGGGGTTTTAGCCAGATAGATGCAATAAAATGATGATGGGGCAAGGGGGTTGAGGCTATTGGTCAGAGTGATTAAAGTACTAAATTGTGGAGTTTTGGCTGGCTAGATAGAAGGAGACTGGTGGAGAAAGTAGAAGTTTTAAGAGCTTTTAATGTAGTTTAATAGGTGTAGTGAGCATGGTGGTGAGTGTACTGCAACATTGTGAATGGGATTAATCCCATTGAATGGTGTGCTTGGAAGGGGTTGAGATGAGAAGATTTATGTTGTGTGTTTATATCAACAATTAAAGAAAAAAGAAAGACAAACTGAAGAGTTAATGACAGATACAATGAGTGAGGGAGCAGAACGAGTAAAAGGTGGACAGAGAGTAAGGTGTTTCAATTTACGATTTCAAAAATAGAACGTTTCTGGGCAATTTATTTTATGCTAAGAAATGATCTTGGTAATGCATGACTAAATTGGAATGGAGATGAATGTCATTGGAAATGAGATCAGGGAATTGATAGGCTGGGTGAGCAATGAAATCACCCGGGATGTTGGCAGGACATGTGGTAGAGAGTAAGAATTTTGTGAGCCAGGTCCTTGATGTGTGAGGGAGCGTGACCAAGAGATAAGAGGGAGTAGGTAGGGTAGACTGTTAGGTCCC
>PVKH010034676.1:0-11832 GCA_004027955.1 Chaetophractus vellerosus | reverse complement strand
TCCCCTCAGCCCTGCACCACTTCCAGCCAGCCAGTTTTTTCCCTGTAACCTGCTTGCAGGTTCCGGCAACCAAACCCACAGAAAGGAAACCCCTCTCCACCCCCTGTCAGACCTTCCCACTCTGGGGGCTTATTCCCTCCCTCACAGGTCTACGGGTGAGGTTTTGAACTTCCCAACCCCTCTTCCCAGGAACGGAACCCTGCAGCCTGTGTTTCTGGCTGGGGATTAAAGAACTCACGATTTTATGTTGCACAGTTCAACTCACACTCCAGTTGCCTCCAGACTGATGGAGTTAATTTTCCCATGCCCCAGGCTCCCCGCAAAGACCACGCTCTCAGGCTCCTGTCCCCAATCAGCTGTCCCCTACTTCAGAGCACACCTAAACCGACGCCATCTTCCTATACAGGTTTATTGATTGAAATAAGTTAGCATTATTTCTATATAGTGTTTACAATTATGAAAATGTAAATTCATATTTAACATAATTGAATCATTACTCAGAAAAAAATTTATTTCAATAATAATTATGTTTGGCAATATGTCAGCTTGAAGATATTTTCCAAGTTCATTAGGAGATTTAAAATTGTGGGCTGATATTAAACTGAGCTAATTAATTGATATTCATTAGATGCCTAGATCGTTTCTAACCAAGAGATGATAATGAAACATTAACCACTAAGCTTAATTTTAAGTTTATATAATATTACTTCTTTTATATGTGACAGAAAGGCTATATATTTGGATTTGTTAATGAATGTTTTCATTTTTTCACTTTGAGATACTGTACTATAACATATTTATTTTTGTTAAGGGAAAGCAAGATTGCTTTTTCCTAAAATTAAATGGCATTTGGTCCAGAATAATAAAGAGAAAATTATAGGGCCTGAATGAATATAGAAAGTTGGAGAAGATTTTTGGAAAGATGATTTTGTTTTCTGTGGTCAAAATGGCTAAATTTGATAGGTTTCGCTATAAGATTTTCCAAAAAGTCTTACACTCGTATGCTCTTAATAGTTTTTGTTTGTTTGTTTGTTTGCTTCTGAGGTACTAGCGCTGGGGTTTGAACCCCGAACCTAGTATGTGGGAAGCCGGCACTCAACCACTGAGCAACATAGGCCCCGTTGAGTTGGTATTTTCATTTGTTTTGCTTGCTGTTTGTTTTTTTTTTGTTTTTAGGAGGCACTAGGAACTAAATCTGGGATATCCCACATGGAAAGCAGGCACCCAATTGCTTGAGCTACATCCACTCTCAATAAGAGGTTTTAAAATGTCATTCTTTATCTTCTGTGTAATATGTCTAGTAATAAAGATTCTATGCCTTAATATAGTAACATTTTATGGTTTATATTGGCTTCATTATGACCCTGATTACTGAAAAAGCAAAAACACAGTTTTCTCACTTAAGAAAAGCATAAGGTTATTTATCATCATATTATTTCCTGTGTTTATTTTTAAAATATTTTATTGCCATTTTAGTTAAACAGATAGCCAAATATTATTTCTCAGTAATCCATGGTCCTATCTTAACCATGTATTTAAATCTTCTGACCACTTTTGCTATTTTGCCTTACCTAAATTAAATCCTTAATGATATCTTTTGTACTTACTCTGTGTTTGAGATTTTCAAAGGGCTCCTGAAAAATCATCAAGAATTTGATGTTTGACCTTGTCTAAAATAAAGTATTAGAAATAATTCATTTTATTTGATATATTAATCATGATGATTGCATAGGAAGTGTTGTCAAGTCAGAAGAGATGCTTAGCCTTACATAAGTTAAATTTGTATCAGGAAAATGTTATTAATATATTAATATTTAGGTTCTATTTCAGACTTAATCTCTTTGCTTGATTTTCCTGATATAATCTTAGTATATTCTAAATAAATGTTTTTTGTATCTATCTATATTATGTCTGAGATTTATTGCATGTTACATCTGAAGAATTTTCTCTCTAAAGATTATTTCATCCATTTCATAAAATTAGATACAATGCTCACTCTTCTTTGAAAATGGGATCAATCATTATGTATAAATATGTTGCTTAAATTTTTTTATTTGTATTATTTTGTTTTGCAAATTTCCGGTTAGTTGTATTATTCTTATAGTGAACAACTAAATTTCCTTGTTAGTTGTATTATCCTTGTAATGAAACATCATCATATATTTTGCTTTAGAAAATATCAGCAATAAATAATAAGTTAACCACAGCCATCTAAGTCTTTTGTCACCTAAAATAGATTTTTTGTTTTGCTCCATTTCTTCCCTGAAAGAATCTGCAATCAACTACAGTTCAGAGTGCTTTTTCTTTAACAAGGAAGGACTACCTCAGAGCCCCGTGAAAAAGGATTATTTCAGGCACTTTTGAGGAAGTCCTTCTGATAGCTTTACTGAAACAACTTTGAGACCATAGCAGTGGACTGCGACAAGATTTCCAGAACAGTAGTTGAAAAGCAGTTGAGTTTATGAGACTGATATCTCAAGATCAAGCAGAGCAAGAATTATTTACACAAGACAGAGAAAACTGAGAAGATATGATTGTATTTTTTGTTTGGAATACTGTAGATATTTTAATATTCAATTTTCTGGATATTTAAGAAATCCCTTGCTCTTTTCTCTGAAGCTATCTAAAATTTATAACGCTTTCGTAGACAAGGCTTTTTAAACAGATATGATGCCTTTAATTTTTTTTCTCTGCCTGATGCCTCCAGATTTCAGGCACTCTTATTCAGTATTCTTATGTTCATGGAAATATAACTATTAAATAGTTTCAATAAGAATCTATCCTTTTTTCAAACAAGACATAATTGTTGAAATCATTGGTTTTATAATAAAGTTTTTGTTTGGAATGCCACATTTGAGAATGGTGCTGATATAATCAGCTATGACAAGGCACTTTTAAAAAACTAAAACTGACTTTAGGGAGCCAATGCTTACAAAAGTTTCTTGGGAAAACTGGCCTAGTACCTGATTGACAGGTCTCTCAGCCTTCAGTGTGAGTAACAAAGGCCACATTTTGGCAGGCCCAGGAAACTTAGGATATTACACGGTCAAAGTTGCCCAAATTTATAGGTACCTAAACCAAATTTAGGAGAAGTTTTGACCTGGCTTCCTAGCCTTGCAAGACTTCTAAAAGTCCAGTCAGAGATTTCTTATGAAAACTTCCAGCACAGCAAATTTAAGACCTATATTGTAAGTTAATTTTTCTTGCATCCCTTGCATAAATAATCAGGCAAAATCCACTGAGACTAGCTTTATTTTGTCATCAAGAATACTCTTCTTTTGAGATTATCTTTGATCTAAATGTAGATAATTGAAGAGAGAAATTTTGTGTTTTTAATGGAAAACTATGCATCTTTTATAGCACAATCTTCCTGATGATCAGATTCTAACCCTGTTCATTGTTTTTAGCCATTTTGCATGACTTTGTAAATTGTAGGTAATTGATAAATATGCAAACTCTGTCTTGTTTGATGATGATTTAATTGATTTCTTCTCCTTCCCCTAGGAAAAGTAGTTCAGATACCTAATTCAAGGAACTCTATTACCATATTGTCAATTGTTATTGAGTTTTCAATTCTTCCAGTTTTCTTCAGAATGTCGCTATAACTCCACAATCTAACTTTTCCAATTTTTCTTCTTCCTGACTGACCTGGCATCATTTAGAACTAAAGCCCCACTGCCCATATCCCTATCTAGACTAAGTCAACATGCAGTGGCTTTTTTACACACCCCTCCAGTCTAAAGGAGCATTATGAACTGAAGCTAAGTGACTTGGTATAAGAAAAGAGCTCACCACTGCAGCAGACCATGCATAGGCTTGAAGACGAATTTCTCCAATGACAAACTGCTTCCCACCAAGGAAGTCTGATGAAATGCTTGGGCCAGGCATATCCTTATATGAGAGATAATCCTAACTGTGGACAACATCACCAACAACATTGGCAACCTAATTTGAGAAGTTTGAGAGGCACAAAGAGCAATCTTCCATAACTGAAAAATTTTTTTCAGGGTTTATTCTGTTTCTTTATTTTACTACAACATCTTATATTAATGTACCATTTTTAAATTTTCATCATCCCTTTTTAAAGATATCTGAAATCTGAGACCCCAAAGACACACACATACACACACACACACACCAAACAAAAACTCTTTGCCACCATTTCTCCGTGATCCAACTTGTTCTAGAGAAACAAAGCCAAAAAGAATCTTCCAGAAACTATTTCTTAGATTCTGCTTCACCCCACAAAGAAAGTTTATCTTCCTTCCAAGTTGTTCAGGGAGGAATGATATTTATTAGCCTCGATTAAAGGAGACATCATTATCATAGTTGAATTTTATCTGAATCTTGTACTCCTTGAAAGAATCACGGTCAAGAAATCCTCCCATACTTTTATGATCTGAGAAACAGATAACTGCAGAGGACCATCCTGCTCTCTTACATCCAGAATAAAATCCACTTCTACCTATCCTTAATGACAGAAAACAACAACATCAACAGGAAAACTCTCTTGCTTCTTCCTCATGACTCCCATTAGACTTGATGAAGACTTTTTTCTTTTAGCTCTCTCTATAAAACCCTAAGTTATCCTCCTTTTTTTGGAGATATTCTTTGTAAATGAACATTATCCCTATTGAAATAGCCCAAATAAAATCATCTCCTCAATGGTCTTGTGCATTTTTTCCTTTTAAACTTTACTCCAATCCAATTTTCCATCCAGATAGACATAATCTTCAGTTCTAAACTTATCCAAACACTAAGCATAAGTTAAACAAGTCCTGCTGAATGAAAATGTGTATGTGTTTGTGTTTCCTGGATTCACTTATTGTGTTAAAAATAATATAAAAACTTTAAATACTATAAATGCTAAGTTAATCTTTAATCACTTACTCTGACAATGCTGCCTTAAAATTTAATAGAAAACATATTTGTGAGAGTTGATCACATTTAAATTCTTAATTCAGGATAAGGTAAACGTGTGTACATTTTAATATTGTGTCAGTATGTTTCAAAACATATTGAATGCATGCAACTGATATTCTATTATTGTACCCCCTCTCCAGTCAAAGGGCTTCACAGACATCAGATGCTGCATGAATGGAGTATTTTTAATTGATTTGACATCTTAAAATGATCTAATATAGACCAGGAAATTACAAGTATCATAAAATTACAGGAAAACCTTATCTGTATCAGTCTGTTTGTTAAATGCCTACTTACCTATTTCTCTGCCAAAAATAACATAGGTATTGTTGATGTTTTAAACCACTACCATTTTGCTTTATAAAACTGTTGCAAATGAAAAGGAGACGCATGATATACTCAATTTTTAATAAACTTTTCATGTCAAAAGGTAATATAAAGTCTTTAGTTTCTAATACCTTTCATATGTGAAATGATAAGTTAAATTAAAACATATTATTCATCACAACAATGTTGAACTAACTTAGTTCTCTTCAAAGTCTTGAACTCACTATCTGCTTTCATGGTAGATGAAATTAACAAGGACTGTGCCTATCAGGTATTTACAGCTCTTAGCACAGCCTGCAATCCATATGCAACATTAAATACAGTTTTGAGGAAATACATATGGATATACTTAAATTAGTATTCATATATTGCAATCCTCTAAAGCATCCTTATTTCAATTTTGTACTTTATTCTTCAACCAATATGGATAAGTGGAGTGGATGAATATATAACTAGAGTAAGAAAATCAACTTTTTCTTAACATATACCATAATCTTATATCTTATTATGTAATATAAAGTTTTGCTGTTATCAAAAACCCAACAAAGAAAATATCATTAATTCTATTTAGAAAAAGGAATAACTGGGGCACAGCCAACAAAAACCTTACATAATTTCACACAACTAACAGAGTCAGAGCTGAAACACAAGGTCCTCCCATTATACCATCCTATGGTGGGAGTGGCTGAAATATGTGTAAATGAGCTTCACCAAGGGAAGTAGATAAAAGACAATGCCTAAAGCTTGTGCTTATCCTACAGTTGTAATAGGTGATGTTATATCAATTAACAAAATCAATTGATGACCCTTAAACAAAAACCACATTGCTCCATAGTTGAATTTGATATCCTTTAATATATTTAATATGATATATTTTGGAAGCTTAGTATGATTAGTCCTCAATTTAGATGGCTAGATCTTTGGAGAGTTAGCAAATCATTATATGTTTACACATATTCTTTCAATAAAATTCATTGCTTTTCTATGCCTGTATGTGAGTGTGAATGAAAGTGTTTCTTATCATTTGAGGGAATGATAAGAGTTAGGGCAAGGCTAGACGGGATAGAAGGAAGATTAAAATTTTCTTCAGATTTTCTAATGAGTGTCTTGCATACATGCAAGTTTCTTTCTGTTCCAGTCTTGCTATGTTTCAAGTTTTCTTCATTAAGAGATAATTTAGATAATAACTAATTCAAATACATTGAAAAATAGATGATGTCAGTCAGTGGCTTTAAAATTCTTATTCATTGAAACATTTTCTTTAAGCAAAAGTAATAACTTTACTCAAGATATAGGTATTTTTTTTGTTTTTGTTGTCTATTTTATTTCTTTCTAGGTAATTTTAATAATTGCAGATTTATATTTCAATTGAGAACATCCAGAACTTCCATGTAATGAAAGAATTCACAAAAATGAAACTTAAATATAATGACGAATCCAGTTACTCTTAAAAGTTGCATGTTGTACCAAACCTTGAAGCTTTGAATGCCCATAGCAATTTTTTTTGGGTTACATATCCCTCCCCTTTCTGCTTGCTCTTGCTGTGTGTCCATTCTTCTGTGTTCTTCTATGTCTGCTTCTTGTCTCCCCCTGTTTTTGCAGCGATGTGCCGAGTCTGCCCTCCACGCAGGCGGCTCGCCAGGCTTGTGGGTGGCTCCATTCCGTTTCACGGATCGCTCCGATCCATGTTTTGTGGGCAGCACAGCTCTGTGTTTTGCGAGCTGCTCGGCTCCGTGATTCATGGGTGCTCAGCTCCGTGTTTCACAGGTGACTTGCCATGCTTGTGGCGGCTCTGCCCTGCCCCTGGCGGGTTTTTTTTTTTTTTTTTGCCTTGCCCACAGCAGCTTCGCCCCACCCATGGTGGCTTGCCTTTCTCAAGGCCGTCTACCCTCTCAGAGAGGTCCCCAGGAACCAAACCCGGGGCCTCCCATGTGGAGTACTGGTGCCCTTATCCACTGGGCTATACAGCTGGCCCCCCATAGCAATTTATTGTTATGTTCACTATACATCACATTTATCTCGGGTAGAAATGGTAATATACAGCAAAAAGCCAATGTAATGGATTTGAAGTGAATATCAGTTACCTAAAATGCAGTTAAGAGTCACTTTACCACACAGGGAAAACACCAAATAAGGAAGATTGAATTCCACAGTATAAGGCAGGGGTTCTTAACAAGGGGTCCATGAACTTGAATTGAAATTCAAAAAAAAGTCAGTCTTTTGGGGATATGATGGTGCAGGTATGATATATATTTTTTTTAAGATTTTTTTTTTTAATTTATTATCCATCCCCCCCTTTTTGCTTGTTCTTGCTGTGCTCATTTTTCTCTGTGTTCCTCTGTGTCTGCTTGCCTCCCCCTGCTGGGGTGACCTGCCGAGTCAGCTCACTGGTGCAGCGGCCTGCCTGCTCGTGGGGGCTCACCCTTGCTCATGGGGGCTTGCCTTTGCCTGGGGTGGGGCTTGCCTTTTGCTCACCTGAGGGGGCTTGCCTTCTCAAGGCGGTCTGCCCATTTGAGGAGGCCTGGGGACCAAACCCGGGGCCTCCCATGTGGTAAACTGGTGCCCTACCAACTGGGCTATACAGCTGGCCCCTGATATATTTATTGAATAACATACAGTATAGTGTGGACATGGTAAGGGGTCTGTGGTTTTCATCTTAGTAACGGGTCTGTGGAACAAAAAATGTAAAGAACCCCTGGAATAAGACCTAAGAACCTCTAAACTACTGGTTGAGAAACACCAAATGTTGATTTGCTCAATGTATTCAGTATCCTAGCATGGAGACGTGATGAAGAGGGGATTAATATGAGAACACAAAACAATTTATACACACAACATAGTTGAAGCAAAAAACAAAAAAAAAAAAGAGTTAATGTGTTTTGAGTGTTATTTGATAGAGTAATATGAACAAAAAAGAAAAGTTGGATATAACTTTAGGGGATACTCAGCAGCTATCTGAGTATCCCCTAAAAGCACAGGACACTTGAATATAGAGAAATTTAATTACGAAGCCTATAACAATCAAGGAGAAAATAAATACTTATATAGAACTAGAAAATTTATACACACAACTTTGAGGATTAATTCCCGTCATATATGGGGGCTTCAGTGATTGACTAAAGCTGATTTAAGCAATATTAAATGTAATGATTAAGTATTTATATATTTTATATATTACTCATTTATGTTTAAAATGTAACACAAGAAAAATGAAAATAAACAACTTGTGTATTGACACTTGGAGAAGTAAACAGCAATATGATATTGACAGAAATACTTCTAGTTTGATGGAGATGATTATGGTGGTGTTTGTGTGCATGTGTGTATGTATAATTGATATCATACTGTATATATTCCCAAATAAATTGCTTATTCCATATAAATGAATAAGCAATGTAAAATGCATTATTCTGAATGTATTTACTGATTTTTTCAGTTTTCTATAATTTATTAACTGAGTTCTCTATTTTTAGATTTTATATTTTCAAAAAATATATGAAAAAGAAGACAGAAGTGGACCACAAAAAAGAAAGTTTGGCATAAGTGTTGTAAGAGGTAACATCATGTATACTTGACAGGTGCATTTCAAAACCAGACAAAACTTGCAATCATAACCAATTAGTCGTAGTGTGGCTTTAGATATATTACTCATCACTTTAGGCTTTATTTTCTCATTTGTGAAATCTGAATAGCAAAATATATTCCATAGCGAGTGATGAGTACAGTTTAAATCTTTTTTTTTATTATCAACAGCTTTTTAAAAATAAATACTTTTTTCTTATTCTTTCTTTAAAATATATTTAGATTATATAAATGCTTCATAAAAAATGTAGGGAATTCACATATGCTCCATTCCTTACCCCTTCAACACTTTCCCACATTAACAACATCCTTCATTAGGGTGGTACATTTGTTACAATTGATGAACACATATTAGAGCATTGCCACTAAGTGTGGGTTATAGTTTACATTATAGTTTAAACTGTCTCCTGCACTATTTTGTAAATTATGACAAGATATATAATGGCCTGTATCTATCATTGCAATGACATTCAGAACAATTCCAATGTCCTGAAAATGCCCCCATATTACAACTATTTTCCCTTTTTCTCCCCCATAACCTCCAGGGGCCACTGCCTCCACATCATTGATAAAAAGTTCTTTCATTGCTAGAATAACAATAAGTGTATAGTAGAATAACAATGTCTCCTCTAGTCCATCATTCATTCCCCAGTCCTGAAGAATTTGGGATGTGTATGTTTGCTTCACCTCTGATGGAGACAGGGGTTAGATCCCATGGGGTGGATGGATGGGAGTATCTTGTTTGCAGTTGTAGATGCCCGCTGTTCCTTAGGATGGACGTTGTCCATCATCATCTCCTAGTTAGTTGTCCTGGGTGAGTCCAATGAACTGAAGAGTAGGTGTTGCAACTCTCTTGATACTCACAGCCCAATTGGTACATGGAAAGCCCAAAGATTTAAATGTCTTGCATGTAAACCTGTAAAATATAGTACTAACAATAGGTTCAAATAGAAGGGGCAGAAGAGCCATGTGTTGGGAAACCACAATTGAGTCCAACTCTGTCACACTGGGGAGCCTAAATTCCAAATTTATGGCAGGGTGCCAAACTCTTGAACTGTCAGCCCTGTCTATAGTGCCTGGATGTCTCACCAACCTTAGGAGTCCTGCCATTTGTGGCAATATTTACCTTGGCAGTTAATGACTTCTCGCTGAGACATGCATAAATGTAACTTCTGAAATGACTTCCCAACTCACGTTGAAGTCTTTTAGCCATATAAACTAATTTGTCTTTACCCTTTCCCCCTTTTGGTCAAGGTCTTTTTCCAGTTGCATTGCTAATTCGTGTTTGGTAGTAATCCCTCAGTGCAAGGGAGGCTCATGCCCAGGAGTCATATCCCATGTCGGGGGGAAGGTAATGCATTTATATGCTGAGGTTGGTTTAGAGAGAGGCCACATTTGAGCAACAAGGAGGCTCTCAGGAAGTAACTCTTAGGCAATGTATAATATTAGGTGAGGTTTCAATTTCAAAAGAAAAGGTTCATAGGTACAGTCATCAATATCAAGGGTGCATTAATGGTGCCTCTTCTTTTACTAGTCACTGCCCCTGTACTAGGGGATTCTTGCTGTTCTGTTGGAGAATGTGGCAGAACTCCCCAGGATGGGAATTTTATATTCTTTCAGTGATTGTGTGAATCTCTACACACTTTGACAATGCCCCATAACACTTGAATTCATTCATATGCCTTGTAGGTATGCCCCAGGTGAACGTTCTCCCAGGCATCCTCCATCATTGACACCCCACACCAATGATCCTCCCTTGCCACAAATGTAACCCTTCTGTGATCAAAAACTTCTTCAAAAAGCCAGGGAAGTGGATGTGGCTCAGGAAACTAGGCTCCAGCCTACCACATGGGAGGTCACTGGATCAGATCCTGGTGTCTCTTAAAGAAGACAGCAGGCTGGCATGATGGGCAGGCACAGCAAGCTGACACAAGAGACACAAGAATAGGGAAAATAATGAGAGACAGAGCATAATGGGAAGCAGAGGTTCCCAGTGCCTCCCAAAGAAGACAGCAAACTGAAATGATGGGCAGGCACGGCAAGCTGATGCAACAAGATACCACAAGAATAGACATGGGGAGGAAAAACAATGAGAGACACAACAAACCAGGGAGCAGAGGCAGCTCAAGGGATTAGACATCTCCCTCCCACATTGGAAGTCCTGGGTTTGGCTCCTGGTGACTCCTAAAAAGAAACAAGCAGGATGAAGTGGCACAGCAAGTACAAACAACAAGGGGTGTGGGGAGAAATAAATAAATAAAATAAAAATAAATCTTTTTTAAAATGAAGCCAATAAAACAACTGAATTAAATCAATAAAAAATGAAATGATGTTAGTTTTAAAATAACAAAGTATGAAAATTTTTTTAAATTAGAAATAATAAAAAATGTTAAAAAATAAAATTTAAAAAAGCTTGGCATTCTGTCTTTCATCACTGTAAAACCTGTTGTCTTGTATGTACAGTGATATTTTTGTCCATTTATGTCCCCTGTGTCTTATTTTTTTCATTTTATCTTCAAAGAAGCTTTAGGTTACAGAAAGGTCATGTAAAGAATATAGGGGATTCCCATATAAACATCTTCCCCCCTTTCCCCTTTCCCCTATTAATAGCATTTTACATGCAGATGGGACATTAGGTACAACTGATGTATAAATATTAAAGCATTGTTGCTAACCATGGTCAATGATTTACATTATGGTTGACATTTTGGACCATATACTTTTATAAATTTTGATGAAATTTAACATGGCCTATATCCATCAGTACAAGATAATGCAGAACAATTCCAATACTTCCAAAATGCCCCATGTTCCATCTATTCTATTCTTCCTTCCTCCTCCCCTCTGGACCCATGGCAACCACCAAGCTTCACTCCTTGAAGAACAAGGTTCATAGTTACTTGCACAACATTGAGTGCTTGACATTCTGGACTGTCCTCCACTATTAGGCATTGCCTATGCTCTCAAGAGACTCCCGCCCTTCAATTTGAGAAGATTGCA
>PVKH010034675.1:0-11832 GCA_004027955.1 Chaetophractus vellerosus | reverse complement strand
AGCCGGCCCCCCTAGTAATTCTACAGATGGTTTTCTCAGTCTTGATTTTAACACCCTTTGCTTACTGGACTACTCAGTATTTGCCTGTTTCAGGGTGAAAATCTGTCTTTTGGTTCCTTGTTTTATCTGGCAATGACATTTTCAGTACTTTTATGACTGTGTTCTGTTGTTTCATACCTCTTTACTTCCATTCAAATATTTTTTTTTAAACTGGAAGGAGGGGAAAAGCAAAAACCTGTGTTCAGGTTGGTGTCTTGAACTGGAAACCCACTTTAATCTTTACTCGTTATTTTTTGCATATCTTTAGCAAAGCAAGTTGATATTTTTTAACCTTTTATTTCAAAATAATTTAAGATTTACGGTATGTTGCACGAACAATACAAAAATGCCTTTATAGTTTTCACCTAGATTTACTAGTTAACATTTTTGCCACATTTGCCCTCTGTCCTCCCTCACTATACACACACACACATATACTTATATTTTGTGTGTATGTGCTTATACACACATCATCATCATCATCATCACTTTCCGAACCATTTGAGAGTTAATTTTAGGTGTCTGGTTTGCCTAAATAGTCCTTTCTCTCTCTAGTGAATTACAATAAAATCAGGGCTTTTGACATTGTCATGCCGCCTCAGCATCTCCAGCCCTGTCATTAGGTCCCTCGGGGGCCTTCCGATACTTGCTTATAAAGATGAACATCGCCCCCTCTCCTCCGCACATCTACCTGAGTCCACGCCCCTGCGCTGGTCAAGTACAGACTCCCCAGTCCCTTACTCTTACTTGACCAGTGCTGCAGCGTCTCCCCTGTAACATGGAGGCCGCAGTAGCCTCTGTGCCCCCGTGCTCGGGTGAGCCCGTGCCCCTGATGTGCTTCCCTGCACAGCCCTGTTGAGGAGTGCTGTGAGCGGGAAGGGACTTCTTTCACATACCCCTGGTGCCTGTCAGCCACTCACCATCCTTGTGAAGCGCCTTGCAGCTCACTCTTACGTGACTGCAGTGTAACTGTCAAGTTCATGAAGTTTAACATAGAGTGTTATCCAATATACAGTCTATATTCAGGTTTTACCAGTTGCCCCAGTAAAGTTGTCTTTTTGCCCTGAGTCAGGATCCAATCCAGGATCATGCATTACATTTAGTTGTCATGTCTCTATACTCTCCTTTAATAGGAAACAGTTCCTCAGCCTTTTTGTCTTTAATGTTGACAAAGTCTTTAAGAGTATGGGCCTGTTGTTTTGTAGTATATTCTTCAGTTTAGGTTTGTCTTATATGTCCTTTGATTGGATGCAGGTTGTATTTTTGGCAGGAATACTCCAGTACTGACATGTCTAGTGCATCACATCAGGAGGCACAAAGATGTCAGTTTGTCTTGCTGATGGTAGTGACTTTGGTCACTTGGTTAAGGGGGTATTCACTGGATTTCTTTACTTTTAAGTTACCATTTTCCCTTTTGAAATTGATAAATAATCTGTGGGGAAATACTTGGAGACCATGTATTTATTCTTTTCCTCTTCAAACTTTGACCCACTGATTTTAGCATCCATTGATGATTCTTGCCTGAATTAGTACTATGGTAGTAGCCAAATGATGATTCTCTGTTTTTCTTTCTACATTTATTAGTTGATATTCTCTTTAAGGAAGAGCTTTTCTTTCTTATTTATTATAATATTGATACATGGATTCTTCCTTTATTCAATGAGTTTTAACCAACTTACTGTGATTATTCCCTTTGATGTTCAGATTGTCTCTGATTTGGCCCGTGTGAGCCCTTTCACATTGGCTTCCCATGCCCTTTTGATCTGTCCTCATCAAATTTTTAAGCACTTCTACTTTCTGTCATAATGTGATGTTCCAGGCTTTTTGGCACCTTTCTTAGCCAAGCTCTGGGGTCTTCCATTTCCCTGAGGAGCCTGGTTCCTTATAGTGGGGACAGGAAGTTGGTTCTTGAGTGCTCACTGTGCTGTTTTGCTTGTCATGTGTGTTCACATTTATTTTTAGCCTTTTATAATGGATGGAGAGAGCCATGAAGGGCCCAGCGCCCAAGTGCTGCTGTCTGTGGAGGCTCACTATTGGGATAGCCTTTCTCCCCATCTCTCCTGTCCTGTTTTTCGGGAAGGGGATTTGTAGATCATGGTCATAAAGAAAGCAGATGACTGTTGTGGCAGTTTGATATAGTTGTGAATTCCAAAACTATAGATATTGATTATGCTTGTAAACTGGTCTGTTCCTCTGGGCGTGATTAAGTTTTGATTTGGGTTTTGATTGGGCCACGTCAGTAGGACGTTGAGTGTTGAGGACATAAAACTACCCAGCTTAGCAGAGGAGTTAGTTGGAGTTTTGAGCTGGAGCCCCGGGAAGTAAGCACACAGAGGAACTTGGTCGTGAGGAAGGAGAGAAGGCCCTGGGAAAAGAGAGGAGCCATTCACCTGACAGTTCACAGCTGGCCTTGTGGAGAGAGGCAAAGCCTAGAGAGCCTCATAGTCTACAACTGACCTTGTGGAGGAAACAGAGGAGCTGAGCCCGGAGAGAAACCCAAGAAGCCCGAACCCTGGCAAACATCGGCAGCTGTCTTGCTCCAGCATGTGGCAGTGGGCTTTGGTGGGGGAAGAAACTTATGCTTTATGGCTTGGTAACTGTGGACTTCTACCCCAAATAAATACCCTTTATAAAGACCAACCGATTATTGGTGTTTTGCATCAGCACCCCTGTGGCTGACTAACACTGCTTTGTTTGTGTGTTGTGGATATGAACGTAAAGTTGAAGGTCAATAGGAATCTTTATCCTTAGGGAGGTGTGTGGTTTCCATCTTTCTCAGATGCACAACAAAGTGATATCTACTTTTATATATTTGTGTTTTTCACTAATGATTTCTCTATAACAATACAACTTTTGTTAGATTTGGAATTATTTTTCAGAGCAAGCTTGATTTCAGGCAGAATTTTCAACCTAGAAATCTTTCATATATCTCTTAGCATGGAAGCAATATTTGGTCTTTTAATAAATTAAATTGGAAAATTTGTTCCGATTTGTCACTTTAAGTAATTTAGTTGTACCAAAAATTTTTTATATGTATGTGCACACATACATAGGGAGAACTGGGTTAATAAAAACAGATGTGGGAGGCAAAGCTGGGCAAGGGAAAGAGGAAAAGGTAGGAAATGGTAGGGATGCGCTAAGAAGGGGTAAGTTCCTTAGACGGTTGGGTTAGAATGTTCGCAGAGGGAAGGTGACAAAAATAAAAGGAGAAGTTGGAGCCAGCTAGGCATAACCTTGAATGCTCGGAGAAAAAAATTCAAGCTATTCTTTAGCAAGCAGGACCGTTGAAAAGTAGGCAATTCATAATAGAAGAAATGTGGGTAAAATGATGTCCCTTAGTGCTGCTGAGAAAGGAGACGTGGTGCTGCCCAGTCCTTTCAGAGAACACCTGCTTTGCATTGTGAGTACCTGTTTCCAAGGGACTGTCTTGCAATTATGTATGGTGATTCAGAATGCTTGCAAGTGTTTCCTCATATCCAGCCATTTAATGTTTACTGCTTGTTTACAGTTATTCTCTGAACCTTATTTTAGGGGATTGTACACAATGAAAATGGGAATATTTATTTAGTTTTCTATCCAGGCAATGAAACTGATATGTTTGTACTTAGGTAGAAGTGAAGGGAGGAAGTACAAACAACCTTACCAAAAAGTAGTGGTGTTATAGATGTGGGTCAAGTGCCCACCTCCCACATGGGAGGTTCCCGGTACCTCCTAAAGAAGACAAACAACGAGCAGACAACAAGCAGACAGTGAGCAAAAACAACAAGCAAACAACTAGCAGGCAGTGAGCAAAGAAAACAAATGAGCAAGGAGCGGATGTGGCTCAAGCAGTTGAGTGCCCGCCTCCCACATGGGAGATCCCAGGTTTGGTTCCTGGTACCTCCTAAAGAAAAAACAGAGAGAAAACGAGCAAAGAAACCCCCAAAACAATGAGCAAACAGACGAGGGAGCCATCTGGGGGCAGGGGGCTAAAAAGTAGTGGTTATCTTCTTATATAGTTAAGGAAATTTATGCTTTGAGAGGTCAAGTCACGTAACTAGAAATTGTCAAAGGGGAGATCCAAACATGGGTCTGTCTGATATTTATGAGATTTGCCAGTCTCATAGCACTGCTCTTGGAAGCTTTCAGAGTCCACAGTAAAAGGATACAAATGCTGAAGGGTAGCAGACAATAAAGAGATGGTATGGCTAGAGAGAAGTTACAAGTGATATTTACTAGCATGCAAAAATAAGAACAGAAAATGGGACAAGAGGAGGATTCCTTATAGCTAGGCAGAAATGTCTTTTAGGATATGTGTGAAAGGATTGTGGCATGCTACAACTGGAGTGAGTGTGAGCCGAAGGGAAGGTGAGCAGCAGTGATTTTATCAGAAGTGAGTCCTCTGACATCTCTAATCAGAATTACCCCCTTTATTTTAGCTGAGGTCATCTGTGTGCTTTCTCTGATGTGCCAGATTCAAGAAGAGATTGATTCTGAACAAATGAAACACACCTGAAGATTCTGGCCTGGACAGTATAATAGACCTGACAAAGTGAGCAGATTTTACAACTAAGTGGGGGTGGTGGTGATAATGGAAGAAGGATTTAAGTCTGTTTTCCTTCTATCGCAGCACTTTCCAAACCTTCACCAACTCTTAGAAGGAGAGGAAATTGAAAACATGCCTCCAGGGATCCTGAAGTAATAAGGGAGTAATATTTTTTTGAAGTCCCCTGTTTTATCTTTCGGCCCATTTTTTGTTCACTTCCACATCTATTAGTTTTAATTTAAAAACTGTTTTTAAGTTATTTTACTGATTAAGTTTCTCCGTATGCCCACCCTAAATCTTTAAATAGTATCAGCAATGTGAGAAGATGACACGTGCTATTCTGTGACTCGGCAGGCTCCCACCCCCAGCCCAGACCAGGCACCCCAGTGTGAGAGGTAGTCCCCAGAGTTGGAGCTGCTGCATGAGCTTCTGCAGAGGCTTTTTACGGAAAGCCACAGTCCTGTTGACTTCCCCACACTCTGCAACTCCCTCACTTTTCTTGCTCCTCCTGTCCTCTCAGGTATGGATTCCCTATTTATTAAACTACCATGGTTTCTTTCACTTGATTGGCTTTTTAAGGGCCTGGTCTCTTGATTAGTCCCAGCCATTTTATTTTTAGAATTTCTTTTTTATCTTACCAGAAAAATGTAATCAAATGTCTTATATCTATCTGGTTGTAGCAGATGCATATTTTTTCACTCATGATCCTGCTTGATATTTCATTAAAGGAATAATTGCTATATAAAAATATGACATTATAAAGAAGATAAAAAATATATATATGACATTATAAATAGGCAGGCTTAGTCTGGATGTTGTGCTGGTCTCTGAATCAGTACGAAGGCCCAGTTCTGTTTGTGCTTGGAGCGGGCAGGGGTGGTACTTATAAATGGTCATTTCAATCTCTTGGATGGAAAGAAACAAGCTCAGGCCTACCAGCCCATAAGAGAACGAACTTCAGGTCATGAGTGCCACTTAGGGCTTTGGCAGATATATTTTCTAATCATTCCTAATTGATTTCTAGTTTTTGTTACAGACTTTTTGACAAGAGTGTTTAATGCCTTTTGGTAATTTAACAACAGCAGGGATTTCCTTTGTATTTTTACACCTAAATTTTATATGATAAGGGTTATTGCTGATTTACTGGTGATTCTGCAGGCTTGGCTCATGTTAGGTCCTTGCGTCCTTTGCTTGGGCATCATTTGTGCCCACCCAGCTTCTCTCTTCCTCCTGAGACCCTGTCGTCGACCTTGAACTGGTCTAGTTTTGCATGATCCTGTGTTTCTCCATTCTCCTGCAAACCATCTTTTGTACCAAATGCAGTTGCATCCTCATCTTTTGCATGCATCCATCTACTACAACAGTAGCTTTTTACATGGATCTTACAGATTTTTAAATCTTTTTTTTTTTTTTAAGCTAACATGTCATTGTATCTTTGTAACAGTTCTTGGGATAGGCAGCATGGAGATTTTTTAAAAAATGTTTTATTAGAGAAGTTGTGGGTTTAAAGAGCAATCATACATAAGATACAGGATTCCCATACACCACTCCGTCACCCAACACCTTGCATTGGTGTGGATCATTTGTTACAACTGATGACAGCACTTTCTTATAAATATACTATTTTTTTTTAAACAGTCGTTACCTTTGTTTCAATCGATGGAAGATTATTAAAATAGTACTATTAGCTATCATCCGTAGTTTACATTAGGTGTATTTTTCCCCATATACCACCCTATTATTAACACCTTGTATTAATGTTGTACATCTTTTATAATTCATGAAAGAACACTCTTATACTTATATGATTAACTATAATGTATGGAGATCTTTATTACCTGTTTTATAAATGAGGAAACAACACATGGGAGGGTGTGACTTGCAGCTTAGTGGCAAAACCAGGACTCGGCCAGCTCTTGGGGCTCGCGCCCCACTGAACCCTTTTTGCTTCAAGACCCTGTGCTTTCTAGAAGCATATTTTCTGGAAGTTGTCCAGTTTTCTGAATAGTGGGAGAAACTTAATACCCCAGTTGAGTTGTCTACAAAGAAGATAGCCCCCAAGTATTTTAGAATAGATTCTCTAAAAGTAAGTCAAGTTCAAGGAAGAAACATGGGATTTTCTGTATTTCCAAATAGGGCGGTCCTGTTTTAGGTTGGAGATGTTTCCTTCCTGAGTCAGAGAAGTAGTGAGTGGCTGTTTTCATTTTTCTCATTATTTCCAGGGATATTATTTTACCCCTTTTTGTTGGAATATTGTAGAGGAATCACCTCTTGTGGTTCCTATTAGATTTCTCCGTGAGGTTTCTCAAAAGCACTGATGGGGGTCTTATAGCTATTGTCAGTTTTTGGAGAATCTAATAGAAATCATGCATTTCTATGAGATAAAGTTGTGTGTCGAGCCGTTTGTTTGCAGAGAGAGGAGCCGGTGAGGGAGGGAGTAATGAAGCGAGAGTGGCTGCAGGCTTCTTCCTTCCACGGGGCGCCCCTGAGAGCCGCTGCGGGAGCCGAGGATGCCCAGCAGGTGGCAGCAAGAGCGGGCACAAGCTGTGGAGTCCCAGGAAGTGCCTGCAGCACTTGAAGCCCGTTTGACACCCCCCGCCCGCCCTGCCCGGTAAGCTGTGCCCGGCTGCAGCTGCGTTCTCGGTTCTGGATCCCAGCATCCTGCACCCCCTGGTGCTGTCTGTGCTCTGTGCTGACATCTGACCACATTGTTTCTGCGGTGAGGGCTGTGGGTGAACTTCTTGAGAGCAGGTGCCAACTGCATTTGCTGTAAAGCTTATTCCTTTCTGTATTTCCAGCAGTGCCAGGAACAGGACCTCTGAGTTGCATTGTTGTATTAATATCTGTTGGTGATCTGTGGCCTAATTGTGGACTTCCATAGAGCTCACCCTCAGTGTATTTTTTGCTTTGAAGATTATGTTGGAGGAAGGGAGGGTGGATTTTTTGTGTCTCTAAATTGTGTAATATCATAAGCTTCACTCTAAACCGCACCCTGACCAACCATTTTTAGTAACTTCAAAGACAATTCTCTCTTTTCTATTTTTTTTAACAAATCAATTTTATTAATACATATTAATATAGCATATAGTCCATCCAAAGTGTACCATCAGTGGTATTTTGTATAATCACATAGTTGTGCATTAATCACTTCAATCAATATTAGTACATTTTCGTTATTCCAATAATAATAATAAACCAGACAAACAAAAACTCATCACCTCTCAATCTCTCTATGCTTTCCCTGCCATACAGAGCTGCTATTCTTTTTCTCTCTCTAGTTTATTTGTATTTCTATTTTGTATAGATGGGTCCAAACAATATGTAGTACCTTGTGTCTAGTTTCTTTCCCTTAGTAGATTTCCTTTTTTTTTTTTTTTAAACCCTTACTGGAATATTGTTAATATATTATTGTATACTACTGTCCATCATTTGCTTTGACTGTATTTTTGCTTGATGTTGACATCTTGTCAAAAGACAATTAATTACGAAGGAACAGAAAACATTCCTGTGACGGATCTTCTGTTCAGCCAGCCTTGGGCAGTAGGACCTCTGTGTGTGAGAGACCACAGAGAGCCATGGAGTTCCCAGGGCCTTGCTGTGTGCCACATAGGTGGGAGCTTGGGAAAAGCAGAAAAGAGTCCTCCAGTGTAGTTTTCATCCCTCTGCCTTGCCTTGGCTCCAGACAGGGAACCTGCAGCAGTTTTGTCTGACCAGGAAAGAGCACAGCTTTTACCAAGGAAAGGCCTAGGAGGAGCAGTAATCCCCATGCACATATTTTAGTTGGATTATGTCATTTTATTGGGACCATTACGGAAATGGAAGTTCAGTTTTTCTTTTTCAGAAAACAGATGGGGCTTTTAAACCAATTGGAAGGAAATTTGAAAAGGTTTCATAATAATGTTATTTCATTATTACAGCCAGCCTACACAGGCAACTAAGTTATGTGTTCTAGGCTGACCCTGACTCTGGTTTCTTCACTGTGTGGATACTTTTCCAAAGTGTTTGATTTGATGACACATTCAGAAGTTCTGTGGTTGATAGCAGGCCTAAGAGTGTGCACAACTAAGCAAACAGCATTTACATTTGCTTAAGTTAATTTAAAAAGATAAGCCACAGTTTAGGTGATTCCAGAGATAGTAATACTGATATGGTATGCTTGGCTCCTTCTCAAAAGGCTGTTTAGCTCCCTAGTGGATTTGATAAACTAAGGGCGTATTTTTATTTCTAGATCTGGGAGTACCCAAGCTGGAAGTTTTGACCTTTGACTGTTTAGAGCACCAGAAGTTCTGATTATGAGATGAAGAGGGGGGAAATGACAGCTTTTCTTGCCCATTAAAAAACGCAGGGAGTGGATGTGGCTCAAGCAGTTGAGTGCCCGCCTCCCACATGGGAGGTCGCAGATACAGTTCCTGGTGCCTCCTGAAAAAAGCAAAACAAACAAAAAAAACAGCTCAGGGAAGCTCATGTGGTTCAGTGGTTGAGCACCGGCTTCTCAAATACAAGGTCCCAGGTGCAATCCCCTGGCCCCCGGTACCTCAAAAAAACACCAAAAACATCAAAGAAAAGCAAACCCAGGGCCTACTCATGGCATTCCTTTTTCTGCAAACAGCAGAAAATGTGGCCCCAGCTCTTACGGGTAGCATTACTTTAAAAAATGCGATCAGAATTTCCCTGTTAGATACCCATCCTCTCTGTCGATCTGTATCTTGGTTTATTATTACCTTTGCGCAGTTGAATTTAAATTCACTGGGATGGGGTTGAGTAGCTTTAGGTGCATTTTTGGAAATGCATCTATTAAGTCTTTTCAGGAAGAATTTGGAAGCTGCGTGCACAAATTAGTATAGCTAACATGACTGTTTTGCTTTTAGGTCATTGGTGAGGACAATGTGGCAGTTCCCTCACACCTGTATAAGGTGATCCTGGCTCGCAGAAGCCCAGTGTCTACTGAACCGCTGGTACTTGGGGCCTTTGTGGTACCCAATGAGGCCATTGGCTTTCAACCCCAGTTAACTGAATTCCAGGTGAGCCTCCAGGAGCTAGAGAAGTTGTCAGGACTGGTGTTTTTTCCTCGTTTGGATAGAACAAAAGATATCAGGAATATCTGCACTGTGGACACCTGTAAGCTCATGAGTTTCCAGGAGTTTACGCTGTACCTGAGCACAAGAAAGATTGAGGGAACCCGATCAGTGCCCAGGCTCGAAATGATCATGGAAAACTTGAAGAAAGCAGGGGTTGAACCCGATGATAACTTCATCCGTCTCTATGAGAAGAAACTCGAGGAGCTCACAGCTTTGGAGCAGTCAGGCGCCCAGGAGAAAACGCCATCCTAGTTTTTACCTTAGCAGACATGTGACAGCCTCTTTAATGAAGCAGGCATGCCTTCTTCAGGTTAACATGTTTTAGAAATTTAAGACTCAATTTCCCCCCGAAAGATGAAAGATCTACAGTTCTGGGGGCAGCCTTTCATTTGACTTGGGGAACAGTTACTAAGGAAGCTGTTGGACCTGCAGATCCAGGGCTGCTTTGTCAAGTTAACAGGACTGTCTGTGTCCCTGGGGTTGTACCACATGTGCAGGCTCTGTTTATTTTCATGCCTCCAAATCATGTGTTCTCTCTGGATCATGCATTCTGGTCTGCCTTCTTGGAAACCAGTATTGTACATTTTCTTTCCCTTAGGAAGGGAGTTGGTCTTGGAGATGGCTTTTAGAATCCTCTGTTACCTTGTCTACAAGTCCTGTGTGTGTGTCTTGTTCCTCCCCTGGACCTGCTGCTCCTCCCTCCTTTCTGTGCGGAAGCTCTCAACAACTATACTTTCTGCCCACCGAGTGTCCCCTGTATGCTAAGTTCAGGTTTTTACATGAATTGTCTCACAACAACCTTCTGAAGTAATTCCACTATTCCCATTTTTTCCATGCAGAACTTGAGGCCTAGAAAGCTTAATTAACTTGCCCAAAGTTCACCTTTCCAAAGAAGTCACACAGCAGATATGAAGCACTCAGGGCCGAGAGAAGAAAGCAGGCATAAGGTTGATTGACATTTGTTCCCTGACCTGGAGACCTTTGACTCAGATGTGTACCTATTCCATGGGTATCTGGTCCTGGCCGTCTTGGTGAGAAGGACTTGGTTTCTTGGCTGCCAGGAGAGCCAAAAGCCCTTTACTGTCCTCGTTAGCTCTTTGGGAAGAAACAATCACAGAGCCCCTACTTGCCTCCAGGTATGCATTTTCTTAGAACCTATATGGTGCCAGATTGATGTGTTCTTTGTTTTCCAGCTGAGCTTTCTCCAGAGAATGAGGAGCCTTGGAAGGCTCTGTGCCCGCAGAGTACCCAGCTCACGGTTTGCTTGTCTGTGTGCCTGCTTGCCTGCTTGCCTTCCCAGGGAGCAAGACAGGCGGTGCTTCTGGGGGAAGTGGTGGCTGCTGCTCTGTGCCAGATCTCTAGATTTGGGATTACACAGAATCCCCTCATGGGCTACCACAAGTTAGGCAGCAAAGCTCGTCTAAGTGCGCCTGACTGCTGTGCTGTCTTTCTAAGTGGAATTACAGGAACAATTTTTGTGGTGTTTTTGTGTGTGTTCCTAACAGGAATACCAAGGCGTACGATCAAGGTAAGATGATGACTGAGGGGTCCGAGCACAGTAGCCTGGTTTATACCATTTTCTCAGTTCACTGTTCCCCATTAGCTTTGCCAGTCCCTTTCCCAGGGGATGAAGAGCCAAAGTGTCATCTCTACTTTCTCCTAGGCCTGGGAGGTACCCCAGGAGCCTGAGGCAGTGGCCCTGGGACGAGGCCTGGGGAACCGCGGCTCCTGTTAGAGGCAGCTTGGGGTCACTCCTGGGCCCTTCTCACGACTGCCTCTCCACCTGGATGGTGCAGATCAAGGAAGTGGCTTCAGTTTTTATTTCCTATGGAAAATGCTACCTAGTCATTATGAAAAATAGAGATGTGTGCTTGTAATAAAGAAATGGGTCTTCCAGTCCGCACTCGGTGTGCAGCAGTGATGCTTGAATTGTCGTCTCAACACTTGCCTTGAGTTCTCCAAAGGCAACCTTGAAAACGTAATTGAGTTTCCTCTGGATCAAATCCCTTCAGCCTCCCTCGGTGCGGCTGCTGGTTATAAGGGCAGATGCCCAGGTTCCTGGGTCTCTCCCCGTGTCAGGTTTGTCTCCATCAGAGAAGCACCTGACTCCCATCTGGATAGCGCAGTACCTCCCTTCTCCATTTGCCCTCAGGAAGGCTGCCCTGGCAGGAAATGCCCGTTTGGGGGGCT
>PVKH010034674.1:0-11829 GCA_004027955.1 Chaetophractus vellerosus | reverse complement strand
CGCCACAGGCAGGGCAGGTCGCCCACGAATGGAGCGCAGCCAGCCACCCGCAAACTGAAAGCCTACCGTGAATGGAAGCAGAAGCCACCCACAAGCGGGGAAAGCCGCGCCTGCGCAGTGACCAGTCTCGGCGCGTCGCCGCAGCGGGGGAAGGGGAGATATGTAATAAAATAAATAAATCTTTAAAAATAAATAAATAAATAAATAAATAAATAAATTGGGATGTATTTATCAAAGGAACAGATCTAAAAATAAAACATATTAGACCATGCCAATTTTAATCATCCATTCACTTATCCAACCAATGTCTAGTAAGATCTGCTGTGTACAGTTGCTGTGCTTGGAGTCAAGGAGACCAGAGAAGAGCTAAGAGACTCTGTGCCTGACCCTCCATGAGTGGGTAAGACTTACACCTAGAAAACAATCACCTGAGGCAGGAAAAGTGCCATATTTTATTCCTTTCCTCCCTTCCTCCCTCCCTTCTTTCTCTCCTCATTCATTCGGCAAATCTTCATTGAGTGTCTACTATCTTCCTGGTATGTTTTTAGTATATAACAATGAGCAGACAAAGCCATTCCCTTGCATGTAGCCTGCATTCTAATTGTGAATACAAGCAAAAACCAAACAAATAAATTTATGTTGCCAGAGAGTGAGAAGTGTTTTGAAGAAAAAACAATTCAACTCAAATACTAACCACCTCCACAACCACAACATTAAGAGCTCCCACGTTACTGAGTACCTACTATGTGCCAGGAACTGTTTTAAAAGATTTACATGAAGAAACTCATTTAATAACCCTTTGGATAGATACTGTTATAGATGAGGCAATGGTAGTGGGAAGAGGTTACGTTACTTGTCCATGGTCACAAAGCTTAAGTCTACTGTAGAGCTGGGATTCAGACCTAGCCAGCCCAGATCCTAATCTAATCCCAAACCCCAGCCATCCTGAGTCTGACTGGGTCACGTGGGTGGTGAATTTACCAATATGATGGCATTTTATCAGTTTATTAGCAAATGTGGTCAAGCCTTTTGCCATTTGTTCAATTTATTAGGGTATGCAACTAAGAGGTTTCAGCCGATCACCTAAATAAAAAGGTGACATCTTGTAATAGCAGTATCCAAGAAATTAAAATTATGCTTTTGGGAAAGTTCTCATCTTGAACAGTCTTCCAGAAGTTCAAGTGTTTTAAGTTTCTTTTGGTGAGAAAAGATAATATGGTTTTGCTGGAGAGGCCTGGGCCCTGGTTGGTAATGCAAGTAACTTGATATACCAACAATATGTATATTGTAAACCAGTTCCTGGTGGAGCAAAATATAAAAACAAAACAATAAAACTCACATCATCAATGTTGCTTTGGATGATGTACAGGAACAAAACATCCCTAATGTTTCAAAGAAGGGCACTTTCAGTGCCATGAAACTATGCTTCCGTGTCTTAAGTAGGAACCCAATTAGACATTAGAAAGGGTTAATCAAAAAAGAATCTCAAACGATGTTTGTATAACAATATTTTTTACTCTTTACTTTTTAACAGCATTTCAAAATTTTACTAACATCCTCAAGGACTCATTGCAAAAGAGCAAGTGAGACCACAGGGTCAATAAGAATTGTAAACTGTAAGATTTTATTTTTCTATATTTAAAAAAGGGAAAACATCAGTGTTCCCAGAAAAAACACTGACTTATGAGACTGAAATTAATCAGAAATGATCACTTCATAGGAATAACTGACTCAATTTGTAAATGTTGACATTAATGCTCTAAAAATTTTTACTTCAGAGTGAACAGAATATAAATGTGGCTGAACCACTTTGAAGCTGTACTACTTTGTGGGAATTTACTACTTGGGAATTTATGCTTGCTGATGCCAATTTTCTCTTTCACCTTGCAAAGCTCAATAAATCGTGGCCGCTCTCTATACTCTATTAGAAAACAATTCTGTCATTTTAAACCACATCTGTAAACCATGGAGAAAAGACAATAGCAGATGCTCTCATTTTTAGGGCTTTCTAACCACTAAGAATCTTTATATGATCAATTGATAAATTCTAATGTTAGGAAAATAAGCAATTCATTAATACAATTCAAACCACCAGATATTTAAAAATTACTTTAATAGTTAAGTAAAACTAATGAGTTTCTGCTTTGTGTTCAAACATTAAATATATGCTCAGTAACAGTAAAGTACATAGAGTTTTGGAAATAATTAAGCATTTACAAGTTTCATATTTCCAAATATTGTTTTTGATCATAGTGCCTTCAAGGCCAAAAATAAGGGAAACTATATTTATTGCTTCTGCTTTGAATGTTTCTCTTTGGAATTTTATCACTTTTCATTTTCTCCTTGATAATAAACCCACCATAGGAGACAATGGTTTTCAATTCACTGTATATAAATTGTATTCAATCGATTTTCCTACCATTCCTTATTAGCTGCTGTTTGGAGTTAGAACTTCCACAAACTTGCCCTACACAAAGCTTCATTTTAGAATGGCAAATGGTCATCTAGTAATAGTTTTGATAGAAAAATTACTTGAGGAATGCCAGAGGATGTATCACTATGCCTAAAGAACATCCTGATCCAGTGATGCTCGAGGTAAGAAGTAGAATATAAAATGAACTGGCAATGATGAGGGGGGAAATTTTGCTGGAGTATAACCTAGGTTCACCTAGGCTTTTACTTTTTATGATCTATTCATTTATATCCAGAAAAAAGAAAATAAAATTCTAAAGCTGCATATTTACACTAATGCTCTAATTCTATTGTTGACACCAATTAATTCTGTATGCAATTTTGTTTCCAAAAATTTATATTTTCCTCTTTCATGAAATTAGACTAGAGGATAGACATGAAAACAAGCTGCTAGTGACCAGTTTTTCAATTATGGTAATTGACCCATAGCCTAAAACTGACCATAACATAGACATACCACTCTGAACAACTTCATACACACGACCAGTTTTATTAAGGCATTGCATAGATATGCCTTCCTATCTTATAGATGTTCAATTTTAAAATGTAAATGGTACAGGATATTGATAAACCAATTAGCGCTGATGCAAAGCAAATTCCTCTTTTATCTCAATTACAACATGACAACTTAATAGGTCAAGATAGTTTAACATCTGAGACAAGGGCAATTCAATAAAACAACAGCATCTTGATAAGGTAATTAAGAGGAAATGTGAATCCATTACCATGTTTTTTAAAATATCTCAAGCATTTTGGCTCTTTTTATTGCTTTTATCAAATGTTGTGATATGAAACATTACTCCAATTTGTGGTATATTTGGTTTTCAGGAAGCAGTTTTGGGGAGTATAAGGAAAGTACCTGAATAAAAGCATCTTGCTCATTAAGCATTTTCTAAAGTAAGAAATATGTATTTATTATATTCACAAAATATAAAAAGCATTCAAAGAATGAATTAGGTTATTAATCAAATGCAGTATTCCTAACCCAAATGACTAAAGGCTAAAATTAAGACATTAACCTTAAACATTCTAAAAGGATGATCATCCATGGGAAAAACAGAATTCCTGAATCAGTTTAAGCAAAGTATGAATGTTATTTTACCTCAAGAGAAAGATAAATCCTTAATGCAAAGCAAGTTAAATCACACACAAGATAAAATGAAAGAGTTATGTCTTTGAATTGCAGCTCTATGAATGCCATCCAGTTTATCCTGAGAATGAACCAAGAAACCGTTTAGTACAGATTTTGGGGACTAAACTAAAATAGGCACATAAAACCAGTCACGTGGTAGCATAATACTTGAATTCAGTACACCATGTTTTATACAAATTTGTCTCTACACTGTGAAAGTATGTTTAAATTTTAGAGTAAAAGAGTGTCGTGCATTTCAACATAATAGAAGAAATGGGGCTCCTGTAAACAGGATAATGTAACTTCAAATGCATAGCGCAATGCACTTTATGGCTATGGCAAAGAATATTCATGCTCTCCAGGGTACTATTGCTCGTCAAATAAGCAAAGTCTATTAAAGTTCAATAATGAAGTACTTTCAAAATGTTCTGGGATCAACTCATTTATCCCTTATGAACATCATTTTTTCAATGTCAGAAAATCAAACAGGAAAGCCCATAAAAATTGTTACTATATAAAAATGTACTACTCAACAAACCTGATTCCAAGATTCATAGCTTCAGCAGTTCCAATCATACTAATAGCTAACAACATGTTGTTGCAGATCTTTGCAGCCTGAAAAACAGATTGAGTAAATAGTTAATATCTTTATTTTCAAATTGTAACTCAAAAGTTTTTCTACACCCAATTCTACAGGCTTCTTTCTAAAAGTCAGAGCATTTAACTGTTTTTCTCTCAAATGGGGAGGGGAATGTGGTGCAGGTCGCCTCCCTCTGAACCTAACATGTTGTCACAGAGCAGACTGGGGGTGGGCGCCAGGTTCTCTTCCAATAGGTAATAAACCCTCAGTGGTGGCTGTGCTCCTGCTATGGGCTCAGTATTATAGGGAATGCAGAGCTATGGGGTATGACTGCTCTTTTAGGGAAGGGTTTACAGTCTAATTGGGGAATGGGAATAATACACTAAATGAAAAGGCAGCAAACACAACAAGTGGTAAATTGTATGGTAAAGGCTAAAAGATAGAGCAAGGGTATACTTAGAGGAGTTGGAACCCCAGATCATCTCTCAGAAGTGCAGGCAGGATTTAGATAGGCAAGAGAGAGAGAAAGGAGATCAAGAAAAAGGCAAATATAAAAGGGGGAGGCACAGGATGTTCCTGGGAATAGTAAGAGAACTGACTCATGCACATGTTTTATGAAATGGTGAGAATCTGATAGTTAAAATTTGACATGGTAGAAAAAAGGAATCGATTTAAAGTTTCTAAATGGGGAAATGCTATGATGATATAAACATCTTGATGGAGATGGTTTAAGTAACAGTTTTAGGCAGAATGGTAAACCTGGCATCCAGAGATCCACTAGGCCTCTGAGCAATTAACGGTGAGATGACAAGAGAAGGGTTGGACTAGATGGTCCACAATGAGATGGTTAACAATGAGAGTCACTAAAGCAAAAGTCAGTATGGGTTTGAAGACTGACTGGACAAGGGAGTAGAGAAAATAAATGTATCTAAAATAATACTAAAGTCTTGAGTGAGACAAAGTGACCAGGACCAATAATTAAGAGAAGGAGCGAGTGAGTGAGAGAGAGAGAGAGAGAGAGAGAGAGAGAGAGAGAGAGAGTGTGTGTGTGTGTGTGTTTGATGGGTGTGGGAGGGGGACAATAAGTTTGCTTTCAGACATACTAAAAATGTTCAGGATTGTCAATTACCACTATCTGATTAGAGAATTACGTTTCTAAATGCAATTACATGTTTCTAAATGAAAAGTATTTGGTTTTCAAGAAAAACTGATTGTACTGATTGTACTACAATAGAGCTTTAGCAAGTAATTTCAAAATTAGATGACAACTGAGGCAACCTGAGCACTTCAAATGGAAGCAGTTTTAAGTGTGATTTCAGTGGTTACCAGGAAGACATGTCAAAATCCTAATGATGGAATTTCTGATATCATTTTTTAAAATAACTAAATTGGCTGACATCTGCTTAAACCCACCAGACAGAAATACTAATTTATTCCAAATTAATTTAATAATATCTGAGCAAAGAATTCACAGTTTGAATATAGAGGAATAGGAATGTGGTGAGGAAAGAGAAGTGAACAATAGTGGATTTTACATCATCAAGCCAGGGTCACTGATGTAAAAATATTACCTGTCCAGTTCCAACACCTCCACAATACACCACATTGGAGCCCATGCACCCCAGCAACTGTTGGGCAGCAGCAAATTCTTCTTCAACTCCTCCCACCATAAATGTGAGATTCCCAGACCGAGCAGCTCCCACACCTGAATTGTTTGGGGTTAAGGGATAGAAGCAATGGATATATTTCTTAAAATGTTTAAATAGACAGAAAAGTAAAATTAAAGAAAATCCCAAAGCCAAATGAAAACATCTTGCCACCAAATTGTATTTATGTCAGATATATGTAAGATACTCTAAATCTCTATAGGAATATTTCAGTAGTCAAGTATCCTACAGGCTAATCACAAACCAAAAGGAGCATAAAGATTCAGTCATACCTCTGTCTCAATTCTTCTTAAATATTTTGGCACAATCATGACATGATAGATATGAGAATATGAAATGTGAATTTTATTCCCGTGCATCTATAATTCTCGTATGAAATGCATTCAGTAATTAAAAGCATATGAAATGGTTTACCTGTGCCATGACCAGCACAGGGGCAGCCAGAAAGGTCTGCTGCCTGAGTTTGGATTTGGGGTTTCTGGCTCATTCACTCATTCTCCACATACTACCTACAGATGAACTCGACATAAAGAGACCTGGCACTTATGCCCTAAACAAGTAGGCATGTCAGATGGAAAAGTCTTTTTTTTTTTTTTAAGATAAAACTGTTGCTCTTGCCAATATCATTTGATTCTTCTTTTCCTTCCTGCTATATACTTTTCAGGCAATTCATTCTTAGTGATAAGAGCAGAAGAATAAACTTCAGCATTGGTTTGGATGTTCGTTAGTAGCTTTAAACAATGGTTTGATGTGTGTTTAGTGATTGAAATGATTGAGAGACAACTTCTAATTTAGCACAGAAAACATGGCCTTAGACTTGTCTTTAAGGGGGTTGAGGGGATGCGTCATTCAACCAAACTTCAATTAACTATAAAATAAAATCAAGAATATTATTATTTATAGTATTGAGAGAAATCTTAATTTATAATTTGTTGTTCAAAACCAGGAAAGAATGTGTAAGAGCTTTGAGTACAATTTTTGCCTTTACAACTTATTTTACAGTACAGCTAGGAATTAAGAAACCATAATTGTCTGTACTATGTATATCAAATCTGGCCATTAGGAATAGACAGCTGCAAGTAATGGCCTACTTTTGAATTTAATTTTTTCAAAGAAATACACAGTTTTTATACATAAAAAGCCCAAGTGAGGAGATCTATATTTCAGTCAAACTGTGAATATTTTGCTATTGCCACATCAAGTAGCCTTTCTGTTTTACAATTCATTCTATTTTTAACCAATTATTAAACTCCAAACAAGTCAGCATTATGTGAGCCAAACGATCTTGGAAGAGTGTCCACATATTATGAAAACTTGAGATGTTCACACATATGGTTAAATTATATTATTTCATAATATCTTCAGACACACTTTAGAATTATGTATAAAAACCCAATTATAACAAATGCTTTTAATTAGCCAATCTATGTTGAAGTTTAAATGCCTGTCATTTTGTTAGTTTCTAATTTACTAAGATGGTGGATCATTAATGCTTTACAATTATTTTGCCCAGTTTCTCTAGTCATTTATATTCAAATCACATAAGAACCCTTGTTCTTAATCCTGTTGATCTGACCTAGAGAAATTAAGCAGACCATTTAAGTCAAAGCTTACAAACAAATCCAGCACTATCCATCATAGGTCAATAGCTTTGTATCTAGATTACAGACTGCTAAATAGCTTCAGAGAGTCATTTATTAAAGGAAAATTAATGCTGACAATGGTTCTCAGCTGGTTAATCTTTTGACAGGTGCACTTTCTCACTTGTTCAAACACATATATCAAAAAGAAGAAATAAATTACTTAAGCAAGAAAAGATCACAAAAGAAAAGAATAATTCATCTTTTAATTCAGAGGTCTGTGGTATTTCCCTTCTTTCTTCCTGTCTATGTGGTGGTGTAATTATTTCCAATTTTATCATTACCTACACCCCAATATAAGGGTCTGCACAAATTGTATAATTCTGACAATTGGAAACCCCTTGGGAAAAAAATTCTACCATATGACTACTCTAACCATACTACAGACCATCTAGCCTAGTCCCATTTCAAAGCCAGAATTAAGATCTAAGTTATCCTAAAATAAATGTAACCTTTCCGAACTTAGGAAAGAACATCTAAAAGGCTGGAATTCTAAAGCTGTGTAAGACATCTTATGGATTTCAGAAGACACTGTATAGATTTTGATATCTATCACTAATAGGTGATAAACCTATTACCTCAAAATGCCACTTTAATTAAAATCTACTTGCAGCTGCTAGAATATTAGGAGTGGTATTTATTTCACTTATATTTTAATAATTGTATAAACAAAACCAAAATATACCCTGTGCTAAATTATATCAGAGCATTTATCACACCTATAAAATCTCTGATTTTCTAACTTGATCCATCTATTAGACTGTAAGTTCCTATTTGCGTAGTATTGGGGTCTTGTGTATGTCAGTATCCCCAGTATCTACCACAGTGCATGATACAGGCAATAAATTGTTGTAGGGTAGATAGATTAACGAGTGTGGTAGAAAGAATAAAGGATCTAGAATGGAATTTCTGGTTTGGGGTATGTGGCACTTGCTAACCATGTGCTTATAAACAAATTACTTAACTTTTCTGAGTCTCAGTAAATAAAGTGAAAACAGCATTGATAACTACTTCATAGAATGGTTAGGAATCTGTGAATATATGTTGTAAAATATAAAATGCTATTTAAATGCAAGTGCTTACTACTTTATAACTTGGGTTTGTGAAATGGAAGTTTAATTTTTACCCAAATAATGCCTTGAGTCCTCAACTGATTGGTTATCTAAACCACTGTCTTTTCTAGGATAATTTTATCCTCTCTGAACTTAACAGCTGGCTTGGGCTGAATCTATGAATGACTTCAAGTTAAAAGGTACTAAAGTGGTCCATTGCCAGTGATGTGAAGATTACAGTGAAGACTCCTTATAAAATCTTTCAATGGTAGCCTGGTATATGGCGAAGAGACAAGAAATCTGGATCTCTTTTATTCATTCAACAAAGTTGACTGAGTACCTATTAAGTATTGGGCCCTGTGGTAAGCCCTGGGGTAAAGGATGAATAACATATGTCCCTGCCCCCAAGAAGTTAAAGACTTGTGATCTAGCCACTTTTCATCTTGTCCGTCATTACTAACCTTGCCTGAGCCACCATTTCTCACCTGGAATACTGAAAAAGCCTCCTACTTGATCTCCCTTCTTCAGCTCTTGCCTTCATAGTCTAATCTCCATACATCAGCCAGTTGGATCCTTTTAAAACATAAATTCAGTTCATGTTTCTTCTCTACTCTCAACTCTCCAATGGCTTTCCATCACTCTCAGTATGAAATCCAAAAACCTACAAATCCCTATTTGATTTTGGCTACCTTTCCTATCTCATTTCATACCATTGTCTCCATCACTCACTGCTTTCCAGCCACCCTCACCATTTTGCTATTCCTGAAAAAGGCCAAGCATATTCCCAACTTAAAGGCTTGCACTTGCTGTTCCTTTTGCCTTTTGTTCTTTCCTTCAATACTCATGAGAGTTTCCTTCACTTCACTCAGGTCTCTGCTCAAAATTCACCTTCCCTAACCACTCAATATAATGATCTAAAATACCATGCCATTACTCTCTATCCTCTTTTCCCTGCTTTTATTAACAGAATTTAACACTTTTTTTTTTAACAGTTCTATTTGTTGCTTGTTTGTATTCCCCATAAGAAAGTTAGTTCCATGAAGGCAGTGGCTTTGTTGACTCATTCACCCAATATCCTCAGAATCTGGCACTCGAGAGATGTTCATTAAACATGATATTTGCTCCATGAAAGAGAGGCAATGAGGGAGGGAAGGGCAAGGAAACAGATGACTACAGTACTGTGCAATAACTGCTCTCACAGAGTATGCACAAGTGCCAAGGGTTACAGACAAAACATTTCTGCCATTCTAGCAAATCAGTAAATGCTGCTTATCCTAAGGCTTTTCATCTATCAAGTGAGGGAGTTAGACAAGGTTTTCACTGCATTTATTCTGTGATATTTGGAGCTTTCAAATTCACATACAAATACATTCGCACATTACCATATCAATATGCAAAACCAAGGCATGTTTTCTTTGGTGCAAATAATATGTAAATAGTTTCAAATTGAAAAAAAGTTATAAAATGTATTTTTCCCATGTAACTATATTAATTAAATCTCTCAAGCCTAAATACTTGTGATTGCCTTTAATGCTTTGTCTAACACTTTACTCTGATGCTGCCTCCAGTGTTTCTCTCCCATGATCTAAGAATCAGAAACACTGAACTCATTTATACAGACAATTGAGAAGGCAAATGCCCAAACCATTCAAAACAGGTGGCTGACTACCTGTTTTTAAAGTGATAGGCATCTGTCACTTCTCTTGGTAGTTTAGATTTCAATCAATCTCACAGTGAAGAAACAGTTAAGTCTAATCCAAATCTATCTCTCTCTCTCTCTCTCTCTCTCTCTCTCTCTCTCTCTCTCTTTCTCTCTCCCTCCCTCCCTCCCTCCCTCAAAAAAGATGTAGCACAGGAACAAGTCTCCTTTGCCTGAACTATTTTCCATCTTTCTTTCCTTCCATTCCTTCTTGTAGATGGTATAAAAAATTTGACTGTTGGAGAGTCATTCTTCAGTAGTTCTCTCTCCAGGAATGAGGAAGAAATAGTCCCTGCCCTCAAGGAGTTTGAAATCTAGTGTTTGTGATGGTGATGGTGGTGGTGGTGGTAATGGAAAATGAGATAAGGCACGTATACAATAGTAGTTACTAAAAGGCAGAATTAGACTTTTTATGCTACAGAACTGGTAAAAATAAAAATATATGGAGGTTCAAAGGAAAAAAAATACCACTAGCAAGTATCTATTCAGTGACTTTTAACAACTTGCTATATCTTTGTGTTAGATGCATATTTTCTGAATCAAAAATCAGAACCTGTTTTCTGGTATTGGGAAAGTATTTGAAATATGGACTATTCCAGAAAGCCCAAAATGTAAAGCCACAGGAACTATAAATCACAGTCTTTGCCTCAAAAGGTCTAAAATATAATTAAGGATAAGAGACACGTACCCAGAAGTAAATGCCAAAAGGTAGCATCATAAACCAAGTGTCAGATGAATGCTCTCAATAAGGAGGGCAATCACCACCAAATCCTGATTCCCCTTTTCTTTCCATTTTCCAACCTCTGTCATGGAAAGAATAACGAATTCTGAGAACGGGGAAGGGTGAAAGAGGACACAGGAAATTATTCTCAGAGAGAATGGTTTTGCTGTTAACTGTGGGGAGGTAGTCTGACTCCATCTGTAACTCTGGTTCACAGCAGTTCAAAATAACGTGAACAGAGCAAGTAATTTGTTAATACCCACACAGAGTCCTACATACAGTTATCCAAATGCACATAACCCCTGACTTCTTTTCACAATGGATTTGAGTTTGCTTATCAGAACAAAACACTTAGAAAGCAGAAAATCAGAATTAATAACAAATACAAAGGAGCGGATGTAGCTCAATGGTTGAGTGCCTGCTTCCCATGTATGAGGTCCTGGGTTCATTCCCCAGAACCTCCAAAAACAAAAAACAACCAAAAATGAAACCATAAGATACAATTTTACAGTACATTTCAAATATGGATCTGAATGTCCTAGAAGTCCTGGCAAACTTCTAGTGTTCCTTTTTGGAGAGAAATAAAGCAGCCAACCGTCAAGGAAAACATATCTTATCCTTGAACTGAGGTGTATATATATATATATATATATTTTTTTTAAATTCTTGTTTGGAACTTTACATAGGAGTCAGTAATGAAGCCGTGGAAAATATTCTTAACATTTAAAAAAAATTTATTTATATATCCTGCCCCCCTTGCTACTTGTTCTTGCTGTGTTCATTTGCTTTGTGTTCTTCTGTGTCTGCTTGTCTCCCCATGCTGCAGCATCCCGCCGAGTCAGCTCACCGCATGGCAGCTTGCCTGC
>PVKH010034673.1:0-11838 GCA_004027955.1 Chaetophractus vellerosus | reverse complement strand
TTTGTTTTACTTTTCTTTAAAGTACATTTACGTAATCTTTTTCACTTTCTGTAGGGAGTCTTGTAGAGTCTAGGTGGCACCAGAATGGCCGATGGCTCTGTATGGTAGGCTGCTAGGAACTTGCTTCTTAGGACGTTAGTTGCTGGCAGTCTTTGTATGTGTGTCTTATTCCATGTTGGCAGTTGTGAAATAAAAGTAGCCGTGTCGAAGGGGCAGCAGTGGGGATCTGGAGGAGGATTTGCAGGAAGAGCTCCTGTAGGTAGAAGGTGGTGATCCCAGGAGGGCCGTGGAAGAATATCCAGGGGAGGCAGTCATCAAGCTGCAAGGCATACTACATTATTCCAGTTGCAACTTATCCCCAACAGGTGGTGGTGAACTGTTTTCTAATTTAACATTCATTTGAGGGTGGCTCCTGCCCCCTGCTAATTGCAGTTCAAACTAAATTTTTTTTCTACCAGGTTCGTGAATGGAAGTATGACTTTGGTTCCCTTGAAGTTCAGTTGAGTTCTCATTAAAAGACATTTGCTGTCATTGTTTTATTTCTTAACTGCTGTGCTTCAGAATCAATTTGTTTTATGCCCCTCCCCGCTGTATTGTAGAGCAAGTGTTGTGTTAAAAGCCCACTGTGACAGTGTCGTGATGTAGTAGTTTTAAAAATAAATCGGGGGGCCGGCCGTATAGCCCAGTGGATAGGGCACCAGTATACCACATGGGAGGCCCCGGGTTCGGTTCCCAGGGACCTCTCCTAGCGGGCAGACCGCCTTGAGAAGGGCAAGCTGCCATGTGCAGGCAGAGCCGCCGTGGGCAGGGCAAAAAGCTGCCACGGACAGGGCAAAGCCACCACAGGCAGGGCAGGTCGCCCGCAAACGGAGCGCAGCCAGCCACCCATGAACTGAAGCAGAGTCGGCCATGAATGGAAGCAGAAGCCGCCCATAAGCGGGGCAAAGCCGCCTGCGTGGGGACTCGGCATGTCCCCACAACTGGGGAAGACAAAGCAGACAGAGAGAAAATAAGAATGGACACACAGCAAGAGCAAGCAGAAAGGGGGGGGGGGATGTAATAAAAATAAATAAATAAATCGGTGTGTTTATAAAGCCCTCTTGTCTTATCACCATTCTTTTTTAAGAAAGTATTTATTTTGGTATCACGACTAGCAGGTAGATTTTTATGCATTTTTTCAATAAAGGAAAAAAATCACTTCTTGAATTCATATAAGGGATGACAAGTGGAGAGCAACAAAACCACATGAAACTGGTCAGTTTAGGATAAACTCAGTCACCAAATTATTCATTTTAACTCGTTTTATGTTTTTCAAGTCACGTGCTTGCTTGGAAAAATCTCTATCAGTTAGGATTGAGCTTTGCTTCATGGAACACAGAACCCCGATCTCAGTGGCTTCACCAAAAAGGGGTGGCATTTTTCTCTTGGGACAAGCAGTGCATGTGCATGGGCAAGCCGGGGCTGGTATGGCAGCTGCAGGGGAGGTTATCAAGCGCTCTGGTTCCTTCTAGCTGCCCAGTCACTCATCCACAGTGTGCGGTTTGTGTTCGTGGCTCAGGGTGCCTGTTCACCTCCAAGGATCCTGTCTATAGTTCAGCCAGGAAGAAGGAGAAATTGAAGAGCAAAAGTCTAAAGAGAAAAATGCCTGCGGAGATGTTCCTTTTAACCTTTCCCAGAAACCCATCCCGTGACTGCCTCTTCTATATCTTTCTAGCTACCTGTGCTACATGCTCACCCCCAACTGTAAGGGAGTCTGGAAAGCTGAGGGTTTTAAGCTGGGCACATTGGCAGCTCCTATCGCTTCTGTCGCAGTGACTGTGGGTGGGTTGTCTAAGACCACCATCCTGCCAAATCTGCACATACCATGATTCTAGCTATTGACTCATATGCCTCTAATGAGATCTGACTCCAGACAGTGATGTACATAACATTTGAAAGGGCTTACTCTCTTTAGGATTTATACAATTTCATAGAAATGTCCAGAATTTTAGAGTAATAGAGCTGTGGGAGCCAGGTGGGCCCTTTATAAACAACATGTTAGGGGATGTTTTCAGAGAGTAGAGGGGACTCCATGGGATTGAAATTCTGTTTTGATGGTAGGAATTCTGTTTATCAGAATCAAACTTAAACAGAATACACACACACATCATTTTAGAGTTTTGTGGGTAAAATAAACCCCTGTCTTAGAGTATCAGTAATATTTTCAGGATATCAAATAAGTGTGCAAGGCATGTAGAATTAATAAATAGTTGCTTGTTCTAGTCATTCATACCTTCCAAATGTTCATACTTATTAATTTTAGAAATATTTTTTACTTTATGGAAATTCTAATTGCTCAGGTAACAAGAGCATAATGGGATAGAGCATAAAGTTACTGGTTTGCATTCTCACTAAATCTTGGGTCCTGCATTATTTTTCCTGTTAGGTATTTAAAAAAATTTTTTTTCAATTACCTAAGTGGCTAACCTTGTACAAATGGTGCACATCCAATTGGTCCGAATATGAATTCCTATAATAAATGAGAGAGTAATTTCACAACCCAGTGTTCTGAAGGCTTGAATTGTTGGTTTAATTACACCAGGGACATTAGCCTTCTTAATTGAATCAGTCATTGCTTTCTTCAGCAAAAGTTTTGATTCCATCTGTTCTTTTGGTTTATTATTCTTTGGTGTGCCATTTGCTTTATTTCCCAAAGAGAAAAGATTTTTGTTTTTGTCATTTAAAATTATTGCTGGTTTTGCTACCTCACGCTGAAGAAGAAGCCTTGTGACTGTTTATATTTTAGAGTAGCTGCTTAACAACGTTTAGTCCTACTCACAGGGTTATAGAGACCTAATGAATCATATCTGTAATAGGCATAGAACGATGCTGTACTGAGTGCAATGTAGATGTTCGCTGCTCCTACCATCATCAATATTTATCTGACTTATCCTTCTAACCACTCAAGAACAGGAAATTAACATTATAAATGTAAATAGTTGCCAAACTTTTAAATCAGTTAAAATGCCTTTCTTTTTGTAAATGGACAGTGTAAGTGACCCCTGTGTCTCCTGCTATTTGATGATGCAGGTAGATGCTTTCTGTGGCTGACAGTCTACAGGTCCCTAGATTCCTTAGTCCTGTGGTTCTCAGATATGGCCTGGGGACCTTTGGAAGTCCCCAGGACCCTTTCCAGACTCCTCGAGGTCACAATTATCTTCATAATAATGCTAAGATGTTATTTGCCTTTTCACTCTCTTTCAGGAGTGTGCAATGGCGTTTTCGAGAAGCTTCATGGTGTGTGGTGCCATCCTTGCTTTAACAGCTGATGCAATGTGCGCTTGCTTATTCTAGTGTTTCAAAAATTTCTTTTTAAAATTTCCAATATGGGAACTATCAATGGACATAACTCACGTGAACAAAAGCTCTGTGGAGGCGAGCATAAAGGCATCCTGACCCATGTAAACTTGAGTCTAAACTGGTGTGAGACCGTGAGTTCTCGATCCCAGGAGGCAGGTGTGTTTGCTGAGGCAGGAGGATAAAACATTGAAAACTTACTTCTGTATTGCCACTTCTCATAAAATCTCAGAATTGAGCATTTTAATGTCTAAAGAGCAGTGCCAGTATTAATTCACATTCACCTCGTTGTAACAATAAATTATCCCTTACTTCTTACACCATTTGGGATTCAATAAAGCTGTTCGAATTTCAAATGGAAACAAAAATATCCATTAGATATTAATTTTTCCTGATTGAGCCCTTGTACCCTTCCATCACCACTAAGAAGAAAAAATTGCTAAGCGCTATTGTGAACCAACATAATTTAATGCATTGTGTTTATAAGATAATCAACAGGTAGACATTTGAATATACTTTTGCATATTTGGTGATAAAAGAGAGTAAGCAACTTTTGCAATTCAAAGCAGAAGATTCTTATAGGATTATACATATGCATTTTATTCTGTTTTCCTATATTTAGGAAATATTTCTTCTAAGTTTATTATTTGTCTCTGCTTGAGGTAACCATAAAAGTCTGTTGGTAGCATTGGGAATCACTATTCCTATTTTTAGCAAGGTGGCCTTTTGATAATGGAAATATTTAGGACCTCAGTTATTGTTTCTAGTTGTCTGAGTAGGAACAGAGGGTTTGCTTAATCAATGCTTGCTTTATCCCCATTCACACCTTAGCAAAGGATGTCTTTAGTTTCACTATTTTTATCTGATGGTAGAATTTGTCTAAAAATTTATGGTGGCATTTGATGAAATTGGCTGGTGCTGACTTTTTAAAAAATTACATCACTTATAATACAGTATTATATTTAAGCATTGCAAATTTATTTTGTAAGTCATTTCTCCTTAATTTTAAAAATATTTAAAAATCAAAGCCAAATTAAATGATCTCTGTAAATTTTCCTGTGGGAATAAGATCAGCTCCTCCCCAAATCCCCATTCTTGATTTTGCATTTCTCTGCAGTTCCCAAATCCTGGTGTTTAAATGTTAATGCAATGCAGTTTTACTTATTTTGCAGTTCCTAGTGTTACTCTCTTTGCTTACTTAGAGTTCTACAAAGGGCTTTCTTCTGCGGGCAAATATAGTATAGTTATTCCTTACACTATGAGCTGTAAAATGTAGTTCACCTGGCATTTAAAATTTTTTTTATACTTTTAGGTAGTATGAAGTTGACTTTAGAATAATATAATGTTTAGATATGAATGTTAATATTCTTCCTAACTGGTTGTTTTTGGATGGCCTAATTAACACTTATTTGAGCTAATACATGCTGTAAATGTACTTAAGTTTTTATCAATTGAAGTATTTCATATTCAGTACTATTGGGGGAAAATTTAGGAAAGGGAATTGGGCATTTGACTTTTGAGTACATCCTTTTGACAAGTGAGGGAATTGAAGTTCAGAGAGGCTAATTTGCCTGGAATCAAACAGCTAGTAAATTCTGGAGTGGGATTAAGTTCTGGAGCAGGACTGTAGCTCTTATCTGAGTCCAGTGTCCCTGTCCTTTAACTTGCAAATTACTGCATCTAAGGATAAAAGAGTATGTTGCCACACCAGCTCTGCCACCACTTAGTTGCATGGTTCTGTGCAAATCAGTATTCCTAGAACTCACCTTTATTATTTATGAAAAGGAAAATCTTCAAGCGTTTTTTTTTTAATAAAACCCCTATGATTTAAAATTTATATTTAAAATCTTAATATGATTTATGCTTTTTTGTATAATGAACAGAGAGCCCCGTTTTCTTTCAAAACCAACAAGGTCTTGATTGTTAACAAAAGTATTTAAAATCATAAAGAATAAGACTCTTAACAGAGTATGTCATTTGCTGACAATGAAAATATCATTGCCAGTTGGCTGGAATGAAAAAGTGTGATCATTAACGCGGGAAATATCATCCACATTTGCAGTACTAACTTCAGTTGGGTGAGTTTTTATTTAACTTTTATGCCTGGTGATATTCCCAGCGGGATAAAATGCAATTTTTGAAGGCAGTTACTAAAGTACCTTCTCTATTCACTACCAACCATCAATAGCAGACTTGAGTGTCGCCCAGGGGGGTTACAGATGGCCACTGCCAGGGAGAGGGACAGCGAGCTTGTTCGGTTATCCCATAGGAAGAGAGGAGCACAAAGAATGAAAGACAGTTGGTTTTCCTCCTTCCTACCTGGTAGTTCTCCATTGGCAGAACTATTTTATTTGGTTGGATATGGAACAATGTAGTGTGTAGTCAGTTTACTACAGTGCTTGCTAGCTAGAGCCTACAACAGTCACACAAATCACATGTTTCTCAAGACAGATGGCTGGAGCATACATTTGAAAATGTTAATGTCAAGTCTATTGTACAAAGCTCTTTGGTCAAATGTTGATAGCTTAAATGTCCGACTATAACTGCTGACTTCTAGTCTACCTATTTTTATCTTAATCTTTAAATGAATAATGCTAGTACTACTTTAAAAGCTACTGAAAAAATTTTAAATTAGATTCAATTGTGAAACAGTATAACTGAAGTTTGCTTCTCTCTGTATTTGTATTAATTAATAATTTGTAAGAAATGTTTTGTGGGTGAATTTAAGCATTGAATGTTTGAAATTCTAGCTACATTTTCTTGGTTAATGTTGTCAAACTAGTGTGAAAAGAAAACACTGCCAAAGGACAGTGTTTTATTTTCTTGAAGTTAAATATTTCAGAAATGACTTGGTGATTTAAATTTTATAAGGTTCTAATATACATACCCAGGAAGACGTTCATATACATACATACACACGCAGTTAATATTTAAATCAAAACATTCTTAATTTTTTAACATTATCTCTGACATGTACTTGTTTATTGTTTTTTTAAAAATTGGAATAAGTTACTGATAATGTATTTCATTCTCAAAACACATACTATATCAGTACATAGTGTAATATAAATAGGTTATAAATGTTGATATCAATACTTTGTGTAGTATTTTTTTTCTCTACTGCACATTACCTAGCAATCTTCCTTTCAGGAAAGCTTGCCTCAATAAGATCTCATTAACCTCTTGTTTTATTTGAGTGGTACACTATACTAGCAGCTATAAATTGCATTTCCTGTTATTAGTTTCCTGGGTAGCGACCTTTCTTAACCAGTCAATACTACACTTTATTTCCAGTTCTTTATAGAGGAAGTGACTATAAATAGCCAGAAAAGTTAAATTTTATCCTAAAATACAATTTAAAAACAACAACAAACCTTGAAAGGAGCTGAATTGTCTGAGAAATCTTCTTTCTTTGTATTCACCCCCTAAAATAGTGCATTCAGAAAGAGTATTAATAACATTTAAAGATATATTCTTATCTTAAAGCAATACTGGCTTTCACAACAGTCAGATCAGTGTCTTGTGCTTTATTTGACATGCTGCAGGAATGGATGGTGCCATTTGTAAAAACACTGATTAGTTTGTTTAAATTATATCACATGGCATACAATAAATGGGCTATTGGGCTTTTGATAAATTTTTTATTGTAAAAACAAAGCAAATGTATTTTTTTTGTAGGAGGTAAATTTTTCATTATGACCCTTCTTGCACAACTTTCTCTACCATTTTTTTGTCAAATTCTTGCTGCATTTCTTGGATAATATATTTATCAAACATTTTACTATTATGTCTGTGAGTTTCAACCTACCCTTCCCCCCACCCCCACCCCCACCCCAACCTCTGCATATCTTTGCACTTCCTGGTCAAGAAGGATCAAGTCATGACCGTGATCTAGTTTTTAAGGATTTTAATCTGTTTTTAGGATTAGTCAAAATCTGTGTTTTGCTGTAAGGATAAACCTCTGAAAGGATGCATGTCTTTTCTCTTTGCAAACGCTTTTAATGACCTCTTTAGAAATGTCCCACAGGGTGCTTCATGCTGTTTTCATATCACTTTCAGGAATATCTAAGCGCCATCGCTCTCTGAGCAAAAAATAGCTGAAAACATTTCCAGTTTTGCTAAACGAAACTTTTTTGCGAGCTAGAAAATGTCATTTACTGTGGTAGTGATAGGGTTGGGCATTATTCCTCACCCCCACCTTGAGAGTTTGTTGGCTGCATCACATACTCTACCTAGTAAAAAGAGGCCCTTGGGTTATCCTTTGAGTGTTTTAGATCAATGGAATACTGAGTTAGATTGTCAATGGTCAGTTCCCAGGACTGAGTTTAATGACTGAAAAATCAAGATGGATATTTTTCCTTTTGATAAGATGAAAAAATAGTTCAATCAAGACTTTTTTGTTTTGGTTTGTGCAATTTGGAAAATGGGAAAAATTATGAAAAGCTAATTATCATGATAATTTTAATTCTACATTTTTGAAGCCCCCCCCCAAAAAAAAATCAGGTGTTATAAGTTTCTGTGTGATCTTAAAGTTCATTGTACTTTCCACATTTGTAAAGTAAATGCCATCAAGATACAGTCAATAGCTTGTTACCTAAAGCACTGGTTCCCAGGCATTCTGTGCATCAGAATCACTTTATAAAACCTCAGATTTTAAGGATTGATAATAAATGACCTAAACCACAAAGTTGTTAAAGAGCAAATTGTTTATTGGATTAAGAAAAGTATGCTTAAATCTTTTAATGTTATGTCTTTTACTTGGCCATATGGTCTTCAAGAGTGCCCAGATGAAGAACTGTCTTGATATAATTAAACTAGCTCTCAAAATTGGGTATAATTGGACAATGAATTATCTTAGGTTTCTGGCCAGCAATTAATATTGCTAGTGGTCTAAACTTGTTTTAATGCTATTGATTTGATAGACAGTATTACTTAACATTTTGAGTGTGGGTTTGAGAGCCAGGCTGCCTGAGCTCAATCTTGGCTCTGCAAGTTAATAGATCTATGCACTTGAGCAAGTTTTTTGGCTTTCCTGTCCTCAGTCTACCCCTCTAAAGTGGAGGTGAGAGATCTCCCTACCTCATAAAGTCATAATAATAAAATTATTTAATTATTGTTGGCTATTTTTATTCCATCAATACATTAAAATGAGCATATTAATGGCTTGCAATTATAGACTGGGATAATAAAATGTGTTTGTATATTCTTATAAAACAAGAGCATCCTAAATGTCTACTCCGTTAATCTGTAGGCAACTAACAGAAGCTTCACTTAAGAGATTCAATCAAAGAGGAGATCTGTATCTTGTATAACCACATGTTCCCAAATAGGGGGATTCTGAGGTTCTGTTAATTATTTTTCTCAACTATGTCGTCAGTCACTCCAGCTCTCTCTGTCTTTCCTCTTTGTTATCCTCAGCATGAGGCTAGCTCTTCTTACAATCTCAGGTGACCTGTACAACTTCTTGCCACATATTCCAGCCATGTGAGCCAGAAGCCTATCCTGAAAGCTCCCAGCAGATTTACCCTGCTGACCTGTGGGCTAGAATTGAGTCTCTTGCCTTTTCCTAAGCAAATCTTGAAAAGGATATGAAATTACAATGAGTCAGGTAGCTAACCAGAGAAAAATACATTCCTGGAGAAAAAAAGGTTCCTTTAGTGAGGAAGGAGGTTGGAATGGATATTGAGTTAACCAACATTGTCTGTTACATCATTTATATTTATATTTATTTATAGATAGATTACATTATTTATAAATAAAAAGGCTAACCTTTGGGTACATACTGCCTAAGTGCTAAGGGATGAGTTAATTGCTTTATATTTATCATGATAAATGTAGAAATGATAAACTATATCATTCCTAAATAGGAATCCATTGACATAGAAATTATTAACTTGATTTCATGGAGAGAGTCAGTCCAAGATGATAGAAATTGTAACTGTTGACTGATATGTGGTCCTCTAAAACTTAAGCTTTCCATTATAACATTCAATTTCTATGCCCATTAGGCACCAGGATATTAGCTATGTTCTTAATCTTAACCTGATGTAACCTTAGTTGTTATTTTATTTTTTCAGGAGGTACTGGGGATTGAACCCAGGACCTCATACATGGAAAGTAGGTGCTCAGCCACTGAGCTACATCTGCTCCTCAATGAGTTTTTTTTGTTTTTGTTTTTTTTTTAAAGGAGGTACCAGGGATCAAACCAGGACCCTGCACTTGGGAAGGTCTACATCCCTTCCCCTATCTTAGTGATTTTTGAACACAGGTGTCAATTTTAAGTATGAAGAGATTGTATATTGCAGACACAGTGTTCTGTATTCTCATACAAGAAAATTCTTCCTAATGAATTGTTAACTTTTTTTATATTACATATAAATGGCATGTAGAGTTTGTGAAAGGATTCTTTTGATCTTATATGCAGTAATATATAAATTCTTTTCTTTGGCCCTATGGCTTCATCAACTGATCCTAAAAAGCACGTGTTTTAAACTCTTATTTTCAGGATATGAAAATAAAAACTCAAGTGTTCTTTATTTTTTTTTTCTATACTTAATTTATTATTGCTTACAAGTTAGGTAGCTGAATGAATGATGATCCAAAATATGGTTTCATTTAGAAGGATGACTGACTAGTAGTGTCATGGTTAGCACAGAACAGAATTAACAGAATGTTGGGGAACTAGGAAATGGATTAGTATTTTAAAATTAAATAAAAATCATTACTTTCAGTAGGTTAAACAGGATCCCTATTCCCCTCTTTGCCTCTCCATCCTCCGGAAGATGATGGTATTTCATTTGGTTGATACTATTTATGTTCTGCTTGGTTAGAAAAAAGTTTAAATATTCAGAACATTTTAAAAAGCATTTATAGAGATGATAAACTTTTAAAAAATGATAATTCTCAAGTAAAATTACCGACAAGAGTCTTAGAAGACAGAAAATCAGAATGGATTTATAGATTAAAGGTCCTATAATCTTGGAGCTGGCGTCAAGTGTATGAGGCCAAGAAATGCAAGACTCGAGTCTTATTGTGCTTCACTGAGCACTAGGAACCTTTAAAATCTGTCCGATGTGGAAAATGAAATTTTAACATGATTTCTACACCGTGCGTTGTTTTAATGAATACGATGCTATGCGAGGATAAACTGAAATTGGAACTGACAAATCAAATACTGGTTTGGAATTGAGAAGAAAAATGCAAAGCAACCGAAAACCTTTAGCAAGATAAGTTTCCCATCATTTTGCCTTCATAATTACTGAGGTGAAGACTGTATAAGGCCAGAGTAATTTAATTCCTACAGAACAGAAAATTCAGGGTAGAGTAGTGGTGGTAAAAGGGATTCTTGATATAAGGAAGATTTGATTGCAAACAACTTCTGATTTTCTTGTCATCATGCCCCACTTCCCTAAGATTGGAGACAGGGCACAATTTGCATCAAAAATTTGGAGTAATCAAAGTAGATTTCCCTTCCCTCCTCCCTCCTCAGGATTAGAACCTCAGCTATTTTACACTTGATGCTGAGTAGCAGTGCTATCTGTTTATGCCACTAGGATTCTTGTTTAGCTTTAAAACCTTCCCCCAAATAATATAGGGAACCCTCACCTGTGATCATGCCCAGAAGGAAAGAAGAACTGAGGTTCTCAAATTAACCTCAGTTATTGTTGCATGAATTGCTAAGGTAGTTCCAAATGCCTCAGCAGATGAAGATGAGGGGCTGATACTTCTTCCCCTAGCTATGCTTTTGCAACTCATGCAGACATGATCATAATTTAACATTGTTGTCTGAAAAAGAAGGCTTAAAAAGAGCTTAATGGGATTTTTACTGCTGCTCACCAGTCCCCTCTCCCCAACCAAATCACAGGAGACAGTCCTCCATTCTTGAAAATGCTGTGTCTTCCTGGAATTTTAAAAATAAAACCTTTGAATCTGTTGACATGATCTTTCAAGCATAGGAATTTTTTGTTAATACTAGAGCTGCTTATTAATTTGACATTGTAAATATGTGTAACATGGAGGAACCCAAAGATAAATGTGTTTTCACTTAATAGTTAGTATTTAGCTTTCTTTGGCATCATCTGTACTAAACTTATCTCCTTTCTCTTTACCAGGTCCTACACATATAACCATCCTCCAAACTCCTTAAACATTAAAAATGAAAATCGACAAATATGAAAATCTTTCTGCATGTGCCAAGTATTAGCACTGTCATTAATTCTTTCCACATGGCCCAGTTTTGAGCAGTAGCTGTTACGCTGTTACGGGGCTTTGGGAAGTCTTATTGATATATATCAATGCCCCAGGTAGAACCTGCTGAAAAATAGAGTATTATAGTGCTGTCAGGATTATAAGATCAAGGAAAATACTTTGCTTTGGTTCTGATTCCTTCTTTAAGAGTCATGGTTAGCTTATGAGTTCTCATATTTAATTTCTAGAATTTAAATAATTTCCTTTTCCCAAGAAGCCATAGATTTACCAGTATTTTGAATTTTTCTTGAATTG
>PVKH010034672.1:0-11831 GCA_004027955.1 Chaetophractus vellerosus | reverse complement strand
GCCCATGGCGGCTTGCCATTCTCAAGGCAGTCTGCCCGCTAGGAGAGGTCCCCGGGAACCGAACCCAGGGCCTCCCATGTGGTATGCCGGCGCCCTATCCACTGGGCTATCGAGCCGGCCCCTGTAGCAATTTAAAAATTAGTTACATCTCTAGGTCCATAGTCTGGGGAGGGCAGATTGTAGGATAATGTGTAGAAAATGATCCCATTTTGCCAAATCAAACAGGAAAACATACACATGTGATCGTCTGCATGCTTGGGAGTGGGTGAGAACACAGGGAAAGCTGTGGTGAGATACGAGCACCGCTGTGAACATTGGTTATCTCAGCTGAGTGGAATCAGGGGTTAGAAGGATATTGACTTTTTTTTTTTTTAAAGATTTATTTTTTATTTATTACATCCCCCCCCCTTCTGCTTGCTCTTGCTGTGTGTCCATTCTTGTGTTCCTCCCTGTCCACTTTGTCTCCCCCCCTGTTGCAGTGACGCGCCGAGACTGGTTACCGCGCAGGTGGCTTTACCCCGCTTGTGGGCGGCTTCTGCTTCCATTCACGGCCCACTCCACTTCAGTTCACGGGTGGCTGGGTGCGCTCCGTTCGCGGGCGACCTGCCCTGCCCGTGGCGGCTCTTGCCATGTCCGTGGCAGCTTTTTGCCCTGCCCACGGCGGCTCTGGCCCGCCCATGGCGGCTTGCCATTCTCAAGGCGGTCTGCCCGCTAGGAGAGGTCCCCGGGAACCGAACCCGGGGCCTCCCATGTGGTATGCCGGCGCCCTATCCACTGGGCTAGACGGCCGGCCCTAACTCTTTCTTTATACACTTCCACGCTGTTCTATATATTATAAGGACCAGATGCTACTTTCGGATGAAAAAATTAGCATCATGTTTAACTCTGTTTAGAGAGAACATGAGAATACGGATGGCCAAGACCACCTGTCACTGCTCATGACATCAATATGGGATCCTTCACGAACACCATTTTGCTCTAGAGGACACAGGGTAGGAAGAGGTAAATCCCACCAGTGCGCCCAAGAGACCTTGTGAAGAGGAACCTTAGCTCTGTGGAAGCGCCTCAGCCTGGGTCCGAGGCCTCAGCACCTAAGCACAAACAGGCTGGGAGAGGGGGCTGTTGAGTAAGCATATCCATGCAGCTTCCTTATAGAAACGTAAACAAAAGAAAAGCAACTTTGGCAAAGTGCTTAGCAAATCTGAAAACTTCGGGTGGTGGGAGTAGAGCCGGCTTCTCTCAGTTCCCAAGTCTGTCCTCACCAGTTTAGCGTCTTTCAAACTGAGAACTCTACCGGGTGTCGATGTGGGTTGAAAAAGTGGGACATCCGGCCTCTTCTGAGAGGATGAATGATGTCATCCTTGCTCTAACATGCACTCTTATTTCTACACTAGATTATTTTATTTCACTTGGCAAGTAGCACCTATATGGTTAGAGAAAGCTAAACAACTAAACTATCTGACATATAAACTTGCTGTTACCATGAATGAAGGGCTGATGTTTAATTATACCCAGCGGTGACTAAGTCATTCTTTATTATTTATTTATTTATTTATTTAAATAATTGGAGTTATTTATTTATATTTATTTATTTATTTGGTTACATATCCCCCCCTTTCTGCTTGCTCTTGCTGTGTTCATTTCTCTGCATTCTTCTGTGTCCGCTCTGTCTCCCCCCGCTGAGGCGACGCGCCAAGTCAGGTCACCACGCAGGCGGCTCTGCTCCGTTTGCGGGCAGCTCTGCTCTGTTCGCGGGCGGGTCTGCTTCCGTTCGCGGGTGACTTGCCCTGCCCATGGTGGCTTTTTTTGCCCTGCCCACAGCGGCTCTGCGCCGCCCACGGTGGCTTGCCCTTCTCAAGGCGGTCTGCCCACTTTGGAGAGGTCCCCGGGAACCGAACCCGGGACCTCCCACGTGGTGAACCGGCGCCCTATCCACTGGGCTACAGCCGGCCCCCTAAGTCATTTTTATATTTGTAAGCACCTGATGCTTTACAAAAAGTTTAAAAGAATAATAACCAAGCACCGTAGACCTTATCAAGTGCAGTCCTGAGAATGGTCTTATTGTGCCTATTTCACAGATGACAAAAAATGAAATAGGAAATTTGTGACTTTCCTATGGCCACACAGATGGTACATGGCAAAGCTAGAATTTAAATACAAAGTATCTGGTTTCCAAGACTCAAATCTAGAACTTCTGACACCAAATTGGAACTTTCCCACTGTACCATGCTGACGCTCCATGTAAGCATATAATGGCTCTTTCCCTCAAAGGGACGAATCGTTTGGGGCTTAGTGTTTGGCCATATAGCCCCTCCTAGGGAAGAAACTCACACCATTGCCCAAGCACCTGTCTTAATGCCTTTGCACAAGATGCCCCCTCTCTAGAATGCCCACCTCCTCTCTCTGCTTTATGACAGCGTATTACACACCTAAAGACTTGAGTCAACTGCCCAAATGGAATTAGATACCTGCCTTCCATTTTGTATTCCTATATCGTAAAGCTCAGCTCACCCTTACCTGTAAATTTTTGTGAGTCTGGATATCTCCATTTGTCTTTGAGGGTTCTGAGAACAGAATCACGCACTATTTATTTCCATCCCACAAAGCCTAGTGCAGTGCCTGACATAAAGAAGCTGCTGGACACGAGTTGTGTGCACAAATGAATTAATTAATGAAACATGCATGAATGAATGAAAGAAGAGCCACCACCCAGGACCCCTTTGAGAGTGTAACCAGAATTCTTCCAGGTGGGAGGATTTAAGAGGGATAAAACTTCATGGAGGTCAGAAAATAGAGATCCCCAGAGCAGATTCAGAGTCCAGCTCTGAGAAGAGTTTCCTGCCAGCTAAGCTGTAGTCGCTGGTCCTAGCGTTCAGCCCAAGGCCCTCGGTTGGCTGGAACATCAAAGCCCCAGTAGGATGCTGAGATGCTGAGGATGGGAGAATAGCAAAAAGGCTGGGGCGCTCACTAGGTGGGTTTCTCCTCTTGTGTCCCCAGTGCAGTTGGGGGCTGAGCCCAATCCTTTAGGCAGTGCCCTGCCTCTGGTCAGGCGAGGACAAACCCAGGACCACCACAGCTGACAGTGGGCAAACTCGGTTTGCCATACAGCAGCGGGGCTCTGAGTCTCTGGGCCTGACTGAAGCCCCCCGAGAGCAGGGGCTTCATTCTGTTCCCCTTGGCACATTCAGATGGGAAGGCACAGAGCATGGCAGGGAGTTTCTATGGGTTCAGAACAGACATTTTAGTAGTTACTGCCTGGCATCTAATAATGAATCAAAAGTCTTTGTTGAGCAGCTGCCTGAATGAATAAATGAAGAAGTAGATAATGAGAAAATAAAGAGAAAGCACCTTTTATAGGTCCAAAGCCTGCTCTTCCTGGAAACTTGCTCCTATTTCTCTGTATCAATACAAATGCTACACATCTTTTGAAGTCTTCTTCAAACTCAACTCCATCATGAGTCCATGAACAACCACTTCAGGGGGCATGTAATTATCATCTGTGGGACTTCTTGTATTATTCATATTTTAATGTGATTACGGACTGTCTCCTGAATTCAACCACATGCACCTTGTAGGCCAAGACTTAATCTTCTTCTATTTCCACTACCTAAGGCTTCCTTACCTAGAACTAAGGCATGGCTGGCACCCTTTGACTGCCTGGACCTCAAAATGCAAGAGAGAAAGGGAGTAAAGATGAAAGGGATGGAGGAATGGTGAGAGAGAAGGAAGGAAAGAGGTGAAGGTTTTTTTTGGCAAAAGAAAAAACTTTTTTACGGTCCAGCTTGTACTAAAATTAAAATAGAAATGGCTTTCAAGATGACAAATATAATTATAATTAATTAAATATTGTTACTTAAATTACTTAATTGCCAGAGCTTCCCACAGCCTCTGAGTCGATTTAATCACAAATTAGGAATATGGTGATTAAAATAAAAATTTTAGCCATAAAAATTAGGGATGTAGTGAATGGATGGTCTCACAGCACATTCCATAGTATAAATGTTGCTCTCAGAAAAGGGAGGGAGAGAGGCAGAGAGAAGAGAAAAGAGATAGGCAAATGCTCCAATCTGCTGGGACCTCTGTCTCAGAAGGGGGTGTTGGGGAAAGGAAGAGGGAGAGACAAGTTGGAAAAGTCGTCACCATTACTATGCCGTTGACCAGGAGAGATTCTGGTTGCGGTATGGGAAAGTGAAAAGGACGTGGGCTTAAGAGTCAGACAAATTCCAGGTCAGTCCAGCACAGGTAGTTAGGAGCTAAGATGACCTGCTTGACTGTTTTTCCTCATGCGTAGAATGGGAATAACAATAATAATAAAAATGATAATGCGGAGGAGGGGGAGGCCTACCATAGTTGACAGAGAAGGGCCGTGGTCCATTCAGTGAGTGAAACGACTTGCTATTTAAATCGGGGGGGGAGGAAGTTGGGGAAGACGCAGAGCGCTGTGCCCTTAGGTTTCAGGTCCCCTGACTGTCTGTCTGTCTGCGCAGGATGACGCCGACGCTGACACCATGCTTGCTCCGCTTGTCACAGGCTGGATCTCCTTCCCTCCATTTCACCCATCCTTATCCCACTTCACATCAGCTGTGCCCCTCGTCTCACCTGTGGGTCCCTTCGCCTCACACACCGAGCCATCTGTTCTGCTGATAAGCCTTCATCTTCTTTCGCATTTTGTTTTCTTGGCTAAATGATTGTCTGTCTATCTCGAGGAAGTGATTTATCTCAATAACACAAGTGTGTGTGAAGAGTGGAATGTATCACAGGAAATCTAAGCATTCAGCGGGGTGAAAGTGCGGGTGTTTTGGGGAGCTTAGCATATTGATTGCAAAGGACATGACCCATGACTTCAAATATTAGAGCTGGAAAGGGCCTAACATGCCCCCCGGCCCTCCCAGCCTCCACTATCCTAAGCTACAGGTTTAGAAATTGAGACATAGAAATGGAAAAGGACTTGCTTTCACACATATCTTTTTCATATTAGCACTTCATATTAGAAGGCAGTTCCAAGTTTCCTCTTCCTATCTAATACCCTTTTAATGATATCCCACTGCTCTATCATGGAAAGTTACAATTTTATAGGGTGCTGCTTATCCAAAAAGCCCCCAGCCCCCAAAAACCTCACCAAGAAGTTGTCATGGCTTTTCTAGTCTTCCCCAGCCATCCTCATTCTCTCAATGGTAACTGCCCCAAACTCACTGCCCAGTACTGCGCCCTGCCCTGCCCATCCACTGCTCCTTTGTGTGCTGGTGAAGCTGGCTATGGGCACCAGGGACAGGTGCACTGGTTCCTCAGACAGTTAACAACACGCATTCCCAGAAAACAAGAGGCCTGCTCCACCCTCCCACGTACCCTGAAGTTAAAGGTTATCCTGTGAGCAGTCGATCCTAGCACTCAGTAGGTCTGACTCAGAGTTCACCCCTGACTTGGAAGCCATGATTAGACCTGGACATACCTGGAAGCTGTTCTACTGTGAGCAACCTGGCCAGTTCCATTTTGAATGTGCTCACCAATATGTGGGTAAACTGAAAGGTCTCTAAGTTTTCAAACTTTATTCCAGGGCGGCGGATAATCTCTAGCCATGTGGAAATTCTCCAGTCAGTCTTTGCCCTGGTTTTAACTTTTGCTTGCAACATCAGCCAGGTAATTCCAATATTCAGCAAGAGTGAGTTTTCTTATCATGACTCCATATCTACATTTGTAGAACACATTTTATCAAGTACTTGGCAGGAGATATGGAGAGGCAAAGAGGTATTTCTCTTGTATTGAACTGATTTGAGAATTTTTAATAAAATCACCCCAAAATGCAATTGCACTGATACAGATGGAATTGGTGTGTGTGTGCTTCAGACAGAATTAACCCTATAGAGCCTGGATTAATTACAGTGATCATCCCCTTGCCTATACTCCTATCTGCTGTTGCACTTCACCCCAGCTGCAGAAGACCTTCAATCAAACAATAGATCATACTGATCTTGGATATTACAGTCCATAAAGCCCAATAGATTACCAAGAAGAGAGTTAGCATTATCTACATTTGGATTCCTGAGTGTTTATTTTAGAAATACGAAAAATCAATCAATTCCAATCCAAGTTGGACTTATGCTTCCCCACACCGAAATCACGCCTCCTCGGTTTTTGAGAGCTATCTATCATATGTTTACTAACCCAGAGATGCCAAGGGTACCAGCCCCACCCCTCACTTCCCATCTATCCAGGTCTCCAAAGCTGAACCTACTGTTCCCTCAACCTGATTGATCATCCCTGATCCAATTCTCAGGTCACTCTAGAGATTTGAAAGGCAGCATTTAAATAGTCTCACCCGCAGCACTTGGACTTAGCATGTGTTGCTTGGCTGAACTGAGATCTAGGGGCTCAAATATTAACCACTGCCTCTTCTAATGTCAGAACCAGAGCCTGGCATTCCTGGGATAGTCACATGGATACAATAATAAGGGTAGGGGCCGGCTGTAGCCCAGTGGATAGGGCACCGGTACACCACATGGGAGGCCCCGGGTTTGGTTCCCAGTGGCCTCTCCGAGCAGGGCAGGCCGCCTTGAGGGGGCAAGCCACCGTGGGTGGGGCAGAGCCACCATGGGCAGGGCAAAAAGCCACCACAGGCAGGGCAAAGCCGCCACAGGCAAGGCAAGTTGCCTATGAGCAGAACGGAGCCGCCCGTGAGCAGAGCAGAGTTGCCCACCAGCAGGGCAAGCCGCCTGCGAGTGGGCAAGGCCGCAGCTCACTGGTGAGCTGACTCGGCCCACCGCCGCAGCGGGGGGAGACAAAGCAGACACAGAAGAACACACACAAAAAAAGTGAACACAGCAAGAACAAGCAGAAGGGGGGGGGGATATGTAAAAAAATAATAATAAGGGTAAATAATAATAACACTTAAAGGGTGCTTGCTATGTTCTAGGCAGAGTTCTAAGCAATTTACTCCTACAAGCACCTTTACATACACCCGCCCCCACTAACACCCGAGTCATAGTCCATTCCTGAGAGACCCCTACTCTCTTCCTCATGCCCCAGGTCCCAGGACTGGACTACCCTTTTGATTCTTTCCTAACTACCCAGTTCTATTGTAGCTCCTTCTTCTTTTTCTAGGACTAAAGACTTGGCCCTGACCCCATTCCAAGGGCCATAGCAAGGACTCCCAGATAATGACTGCATTGTCTTCTCCCTGACTTCCACAACCCCTCTGGGCAGAGTCTTTACTGGAGCCCCACTCCCTTCCCTTAGAATCCCAGTTCTCACTGCTATGCGACTCTTGATTGAGTTGGCTACCCTCTTTAGATATCGAACCTCACTAGTCCTGACAAACCCATGCCTTGTGGTGGTCAGTCTATGCCAGGTCTTTACCTGATGCCTTAGGTGAGAGTCTTGAAGAAATAATCACAAGATGGCAAAACTGTTCAACAATGAGTCCCTTTTGGTACCTCCATAATTAACATGCATTGGGCATGATTTAAAACCAACTTAATTTATACCAATAATGAAGAGAGTGATAGTTCAGGTCCATCATGGATTTTACTGATTCAGTTCTGAAATTTCACAAAAAAGAAGTGTAGTCTATATGAATTAGATGTTTTAAAAAGTAAGTGGCAATGGAAGATGGCTGAGACATGCACGACAGCACTCTGGACTTGTCTTTTGTTTATGTTTGTTGCTCTCCTGCATCCTGAGTTCTAATGGTCCCTGACAAATAGCATGCTGGAATATGATTACAGAGCAGGCACTGTTATTACATGGAGGTTGTCATCTGTGCAACCATCACTGCCAACATTCAGGGATCCATAATAATGAAAGCAGAGATAACATGGATAATTAAAACTTAAAGAGAATCCAATATAATTTTTAAGCTCTTTAGTTTCTCCATACCAAATCTTTTCTTTTTAACTCACAAATGCATAGAATACATTGAGCTGTCTCTCTTCTTTCTACTCACACCCACCTTGCAGTAGAGGGAGATAGGATTGATTTATAAAATCATCAAACGACAGAAAGCAGCAAACAAAAAACATGAGAAGCCTTGGGTAATCCACAGCCCGATTAATCATGCCTGTATGCCAAGGAATGAGTGATAATACATGTATAGTTTCATGATAGGTTCATCTTTAAGGGCCAGCATAATCCAGGTATCAGCTAATCAGTGCCTAGATAATTAAATGCTGGATGAACTTCTGTGTGGCTCCAAGAAGAAATCTTCCACTAAGGGAGAAATGTCAAATCTAATGTTGTCTGGGCTCATTTTCATTGTCTAAAGCTTGTCTTGGCTGTGACTTTGAATTAGATCTATGCTCAGGCTTCTTTTCTGTACATGTAGCCTCATGATTACTATCAGACACTGTGCTGCAGAGAAAGAGATGCTGAATATAATGAGGAGGAAATGAGCATCGTTGCCCAAAGCAGACAAGCTCCTTCCACCTCCATTGAACCTTAGAAGGGACTCAAGAATTTTCAGGGTTCCTCCATGCCTTGTCAGGCTACATACAGCACCTAATTGCTCTTCTCTGCAGAAGCATAAATCATGCAGTTGGGTTCTTGTGAGTCAGGCTCATGTGGAGCAAGGAGTGTAGACCTTCTAGTAATGTTAAACCCCAGCATCTAAGACCTCCATGTTGAATTCTTCTTGGGATGAGGTGGAGCTGACAAGAATAAACTTCCTCTTATGCAGAGTGCTTCTAGAAGAGATGCCTCATAAATCTGCTCCTATTCAGTTGAACAGGAGAATAAATTACATAAGGTCTCTCAGTAATTGACAATAACTGATTGTGATACTTCTCGATGGTACACAAGGTCCCCCTCATCAATGACCTTCAGAGGATGGCCAGCCTTCCTGCAGGCTCCCTCACATTCATGTATTAGGACCGCAAAACCCAGTTGGACCAACTCTCCTTCAGATGGCTTCACAATGAATGGGCTCTTGTGCATTTGGCCTTAAGCTAGGTCTTAGCATAAATGCACCATCCAGCATAATGCTGCCCTTGGACTTCAGCACCCGGTCTAGGGGAAGAGGCAAAACTGGTCTTGATCGTAGTTGGTTACAGGTCACAAGGGTCCCGTACTGGAATATTGGGGGAAAGGAAACTTAGGGCACTAAAGTCCTCCAGCTAAGATTAGAATGTCACAGAATCACCTACATTTTATCAGATTTCCATGTTATGGGCTGAATTGTGTTCTCCAAAAATATATGTTGAAGTCCTAACCCTTAGTACTTCAGAATGTGACCTTATTTGGAAGTAGGGTCTTTGTGGGTGGAATTAACTAAGGTCAGACCGAACTGGCTTAGGGTGGGCCTTAATCCAGTATGATTGGTATCTTTCAAAAATAAGAAAATTTGGACAGACATAGACAGATACAAGAGAAAAGAAGGCCATGTGAAGACAGAGGCAATTATCAGTGTGATGATCTATAAGTCAAGGAAAGACAAGCAATTCCAGGAAACACCAGAAGCTAGGAAAGGTAGGAAGGATTCTCTCCAACAGGTTTCAGAGGGAGCATGGCCCTGCCCACACCTTGATTTGGACTTCTACCCTTCAGAATGGCGAGGCAATACCTTTCTGTAGTTTTAAGCCATCTAGTCTGTGGTATTTTGTTCTGAAAGCCCAAGGAAACCAAGGCATCCCCCCTTCATAGAAAAGAAGACTCCAACAAACACCTCGTCTCCAACCCCATCTTCCAATAAATCACCCACCCTTAGAGCTAGGTTATGGCACAATCCCTAACTATTTTCATCTTAAATATTTTTTCCAAACAGAAGGATAAATTTCCTGTATCTTCTAGCTCCCATACTTTCTTACAGGAACAGAGAATTTTAGTAAATGGAATATTTTATTCATGTTTCTCAGCCTAACATACCTTGGAGTCATTCTTGACTCCTCTCTTTATCTCTCACCCCACTTTTAATCTGTCAGTAAATTCTACCAACTTTACCTTCACAATAAAATAGACTTGGAAGGGGAATTTCAGGGACTTGGTTAGTAAGCCAACTGCTGCCACCATTACCTCTAGTACCAATGCCAGTCAGAGATTTTGGGCAGGTGTTTAATTCAAAGCATGCCTGTCCATCTAATTTAGAACTCTCATTCTGAAAGCTTACTTTACCCTGCCTTCCTCAGAAGACTCTTATTAAGGGCCTATAATTAATGGGTCTTCACTATGTAAAAGGACCCATGATCAGGTTTCTGCCCTTCTCTTTGGTTCCCTCTGGAATCACAGGGAATGTCATATAGCATGGATTTTCTCTCCTGTGCAAGATAATGCACTCAACCTTCCTTTCAAAACTAGGACTAGCTATTAATTCTTCCACCCATTTCATTTGATCAACAGTGTGTTGTAATCATTGACACATATTTTCAAGTAGGATGGTGAGGGTTAAAATAACCATAAAGTACCAGGAACAAAAGATAAGCTAATTGGCCTTCACAGAATTAAATATGTAATCAGGAGGCGCTTCATTTGAGAGCATATAACTGGCCAAGATAGAGTTGAGAAAACAGCAACAACCAAGTTTGATGTAAAACTGCACATCATACTGTTTTCTAGATTATATATGTTCTCACTTTAATTATTGTGACAAGTTTTTATTTATTGATACCTTATCTTGATAACAAAAGAATCCCAAGTAGCTTACCAAGAGTCAGATTATAGAGCAAAATAAAATACACAAAACTAGAGAAAATCAGTCAAAGAAAAATGAAGGATAAAAGATGCATCTGGAAGTGAGTTAATATACAAAACTCATGCGTTGAGCTCTTATATATTAGCAAATGGCCAAGCATGAGTTTGACCAATTTGAAGACAGAGACTCAAGCAGTTTTATGGTTTGCATTGTCCATAAGATAAAAATAAATGAGCTGTCCAGGAGAAGTATTCAGATGACTAGAACACTAAATAAATTCTCTTAAGAGAATTAGTGTGCCCTCACAGGAAGGGCACAGTAATATAAGGATTAAAATGCTCGACGGCATCCTTCATCACTCACCATGGAAAGGGTACAATAGGGCTGAATGACCCTTGTGGCCAGGAGTTTTAACCCCATGGGTAGGAGAAGGAGGACATTTGGCAGTACAGTGAGCCTTAGCAGTGCAGTGACCCTCCTACGTTTTTGTCTTCAACTAAGATTGAAGTCTGACTGGGACAAAAATAAAACTACTTTTTACCAATGTATCCCTTTGTTCAAGAAGCTAGGTTACAAATGGCTTGTTCTAGGCCTTAGCACAATCCTTTGTATTAAACAGAGAAGGGAGAAGTGTTGGTAAATTATTGGCCAGGAAAGCTTCATCTCACAGGCTAAGGAAAAGAGCTATCCAAGGTGCTGGGCACTCACTGTAGAAAGAAAATGGAATTTTTGTGCTCAATTTGCTTCACTTCTGTCCAATAAACATTTATTGAGAACCTAATACATGTTAAGTACTGGTAAACTAATGCTATGATCATTAATAAAACCCTGTCCCTGCTATCAAGTGGGTCACATTCAGAGGAGATAGAGAAGCAGAACTGATAATCCCAATCCAGTGCTGAGGCAAGTATTAAGGCTACTCTGGCACCAAAGTGGAGGGACTGCTAATTCAGCCCAGAAGGATCAGAAACAGCAAACCAGAGAAGATCTCTGACCTGTGTCTTAAAGAATACTTCCACTGTCTCACACTCCCCTCCCCAATCAAGAGTTAGCCAAGTGCATGAAAGTGAGGGGCAAGGGTAGGCACACTTGTACATGTGTGTGGGGTAGGTGATGGAGGGGTATAGTGTTCCAAACCTAGGGAACAGTATATGCAAAATCAAGAAAGCATGAAACTTGGTATTATGAAAATTCCAAGGCAACTTGGTATTATTGA
>PVKH010034671.1:0-11834 GCA_004027955.1 Chaetophractus vellerosus | reverse complement strand
GTTCCCCCCTCTCCCTGGGTTCCCCGTAAAATAGTTAAGGGCTCCAGCGTGCCGCGGGCCAGCGTGTACAAAGGAGCGACCGGCTGTCCAGGAGGCGTGGGGGGCGCAGGCCACATAAAGGCTTCGCCGCGGACGGTTTCAATAGACGTGAGTCTGAACCCCGCCTGTGCGTGGCTGGAGGATAGAGTGGCGGGCGCAGGGGTAGCGGCCGCGATGAATAGACAGCAGAGGCCCCGCCCTCCTTTGCGCCCAATCTAATTAGGTGTGCAGCCCGAGAGAGACAAAGGCGCGCCCCGGGGCGCCCACTCGAGATCATTGGCGAGGAGCCTGCGCCCCAGCCGGCAGGTGACTGGCACGCGAGCCTCCCCGGGCGTCAGGGATTGAGTGGCCCCTCCCCTGCGCCTCCTCTACCCTCTCATCTCCCACGCCGGGGTCCCCAGGTCGGTGGATTTCAGCACCTCAGTCCAGGAGAATAAGTGCGGCCGGACACTAGGGGGAAACGCTTCCGGGAGGCTCGGCCTCCAGGAAGACGCGGAGACAGAGGCACTGGTTCTGGAGGCCGTGGAGGTGCGAAGGAAAAGCGAGGCTGAGGCAAGGAGAAGTTGAGATGGAAGGATACGGATGAATGTAAAAGTCTGAGACATGGACACACAAAGACACATAAAGCTGGAGGAAGCACAGGCAGAGAGAGGTGCAGACATTCCAAAAGAGCCCGAGGCCTGGGGAGAGACAGATGGCCTAGAGGCAAGATGGGGGTGGAATGGGGAATCCCCAGAGACTGAGTTGTAGGAAAGAGGAGTCCCCACAGAGGAAGAGAGGAGGCTAGGTACCAGGCTGGGGAATGGACCGTTCCCTCCCTGCTCCCCTCCACCAGCCTCTCTCCATTCCCTCAGGCCTCAGGCGCCTCGCCCTCAGCAGCTCCTGCCCTTCCGTGGGATTAGGGGCAGCCAAAGACAGCCCTCCCAACCCACTGCCACTGGCCAGCAGGGCCTCCATGACACACACCCCTCTTCTTTTACCAGAGCCCCTTCCCTCTCCACGTTTCAGCCTTCTTCCACGACCTCACCCTGCACATGTTCACCCTTCCTCCTGGACACCTTTCCTGCAGTTACCCTAAGAGCAGAGAGAGTATTGGATGGAGGGAGTTGCACCCTAACCCTCCTGCTCCCTGGCAGCACCTGCCACCATCCAGCTCATCTCCTGCCTCATGCGGAAATCTTTGAGTTCCTGGTCATTCTTTTGTTCAACAACCATGTATTGAGTTCTTACTGTGCAGTAGGCCCTGTATGAGGCCCTGGGGGCATAGTGGTGACCAGGACAGACCCAGTTCTTGCCCTCTCTGGCAAAGAGCAGCTTCTGGGAGGGTGCACCACGGGTGGGCCCAGAGGTGGTAGCAGCCTCTTCTATACCAGCTGCTGGGTCATCCACACCCTGGTGGCTCAGAAGACTTTCTAGACAACCTTCTGAGGGTACTTTTCTTGTCCAAGTGGCTTTTTTTTTATATTTAAAGATTTATTTTATTTATTTCTCCCCACCCTCTTGTTGTTTTGCTCTCGCTGTCTGTTCATTGTGTGCTCATTCATTGTGTGCTCAACAACCGAACCCCTGGCCTCCCATGTGGGATGGAGGTGCCAGATCGCTTGAGCCACATATGCTTCACTGTCCAAGTGGCTTTGACCTCATCTGTAAAGTGGGAACAACAACCATGCCTGTCTAATAAAGCCTGTTGTGCCCATTGGCAAGCTCACTGCAGAGTAAATGCTGAAGAGAGGCTTGTGGTTGTCATTCCTATTTTTGCCATCTTCCTGAGTAAGAGGTCAATGGTGCCCTCTTACAATTCTGTTTCCGTGCTTCAAATCAACCACTTTGCCCCCATTATGGGTCCTCTGGGTCTATCAGGAGATGGCAGGGACCCAGAGACCGGCAGATATGGGTCCAAGTCTGGCTCCAGCAGGTACTTCACTAGGAATCAAGGTATCCACTTCCCTTCTCTGAGCCTCAGTTTCCTCACCTGCAAAATGGGGATAAAAATTGAACCTACACTGGGAGGGCTGTGGTGAGGGAAAAAAGACATAATGCATGAAAAGTTTATAGGACAAAGAACATAGTTTTGCATGGAAAATATTAGCAACTTCACCAAATTCTAAGAGTAACACATGCCCATTTGACCAAAATGGTGGACTAAGACCCTCCAGGGTGCCGTTCCCCCACAAAATCTTTGAACAACTAGCAAAAACTGGCAGGGCCAGTTTCCTCAAAACTCCAGAAAATACAGAGTTGTAGTAACTGGGTGAGTGTCAAATCAGGAAAACAGCTTTAAACATTGTGGAAGAATGTGGCACTCTGGCTGAGCCCTATCCACCCTTTCATGGTGAGGTGCACTTCCATTGCTGATCCCTGGCCCTTTCTGGAGTGAGCAGAATAACCCCTATGTGCATACTGTGGTGCCAGTTTGTCAGTGCCACTCTATAAGGTAGCAGCCAGACTCTGGCTCACCCTCTCAGAACTTGCCCTGCAGGCAGACTCAGCTTTCACACAGCTAAAGCAGTATAAGAAACAATTAAGTAGAAGCACCCTGGGGCAGAGGATTACCAATAGACCCCTGTGAATGGGGAATTCTTGAGGTCTTCCTAAGGCCAGGAGCAAGCACAAGCCCAGGACAAGAGTCAGTTCGTTCTGATCTTGACAGAAAGAAATTCTGAGGGAGAGCACCAGCCAATGCAGAGCCAAATTTCAGACTGTGAAAGGTGTGTGTGTGTGTGTGTTTGTTAGTTCTTGACTTCAAGAAAATCTCTGTCATATCATTAGCTGGATACAAACTTAAGCTCAGGGACTAAATCTCAGAGTTAACACATTAAAAAATTAAAATGTACAATGTGCAACTAAATATTACAAGACAAAAAGCTAGAAAATGATGTCCCATCCAAAGGGACAAGATAAAAATTCAGAAACCATCAATGAAGAAGACCAGACTTTGGACATGCAGGACTATAAAACAGTGATCTTCAATATGCTCAAAGTGACAAAGGAAAACACAGAGAAAGATCTAAAGGATATCAGGAAAATGATGAATGAACAATATGAGAATCTCAATAAAGAAATAGAAATTTTAAAAAACAGAAACACTGGAGTTGAGGATCATGATAACTGAAATGAAAAATTCCCTAGAGGGCTTCAAAAGCAGATTGGAGCTGGCAGCAGAATGAATCAGTGAATTCAAAGACAAGACAATGGAAGTGATTCAGGGTGAGGAAAAGAGAGAAAAAATAATGAAAAAATGTGAACAACAATCTAAGAGGCCTGTGGAACACCATCAAATATACCAATACTCACATTAGGAGAAGAGAGAGAGAAAGAGGCAGAAGGAATATTCAAAGAAATAATGGCAGATGCAGTATAAATAGATAAAGACCTCCAGTAAATGTAACCATATGAAAAATTATACATGCTAGGACTATTGTAATGCACTTTTTTGGTATGTAACTCCACTCTTTACCTCTGTATTAGTCAGCCAAAGGGGTGCTGATGCAAAGTACCAGAAGTCTGTTGGCTTTTATAAAAGGTATTTATTTGGGGTAGAAGCATACAGTGACAAGGCCATAAAGAGTAAGTTACTTCCCTCACAAAAGCCTGTTGCCACATGTTGGATCAAGATGGCTGTCAGTCTTCGTTCAGCCTTCCTTCTTCTTCTTAAGTCTCCATGGTCTCAGATTCTTCCAGTCTCAGCAGTAGGCTGGTATAAAGCTGGTGTCTCCCCCTGGGATTCATTTCTTTGGGGGCTCAGCTGCTCAGTTCTCTTCACAAGGTTAGCTGTAAAGTATCAGGCTCATCTCTCTTCCTGGGGCCTCTGTCATGTCTAATGAGCAGTCTCTCTTCCTCTGTGTCATTCTTCTCTGTGTATTTACCTTCTAGGGCTCCAGCATTAAAACTAAAACTCTCTCCTCTGCTGTGTCATTTTCTCTGTGAGTCCCCACCCACCAAGGGGGTGGGGATTCAATGTCCTACTGACATGGCTGAATCAAAGCCCCAATCATAATTTAATCAAGCAAAAGTGAAACCTCTGAACTTAATACAATCTAATATGCCCGGAGGAACAGACCAGTTTATAAACACAATCCAATATCTATTTTTGGAATTTATGAACAATACCAAACTGCCACAACCTCTTATGGGTTCTAAAATGCAAATGTATAAAAGTAATGATAAATCTATGGTTTTGGACATACAGTGTAAAAGATATAATTTGTAAAAAGGACAGCAAAAAGGTGGGGATGGAAGGATATAGGAACAATGTTTATATATACTATTGGAGTTAGGTTAGTACTGAATCAAATGTGATTGTTATAGACTTAGGACGTTCAATTTATGCCCCATGATAACCACAAAGAAAATATCCGAAATATATATACAGAAGGAAATGAGAAGAGACTCAATGTGGTATACTACAAAAAAAATAAAATAAATATGAAAGTAGGCATTGACAGAAGGATTGAGGGACAAAAAAGGTAGAAAACTTACAAAGATGAAATAGCAAAATGTCCTACAGTATCAGTAATTACTTTAAATGTAAGTGAATTAAACTCTTCCATCAAAAGGCAGAGATAGGCAGAATGGATAAAAATATGACCCAACTATATACTGTTTACAAGAGAATTAAAATTCAAAGGCATAAGTAGGTTGAAAGTAAAAGGATGGAAAAACATACTCCATGCAAATAGAAATTTTAAAATCTGGGGTAGCTGTACTAATATCAGATAAAATGGACTTTAAGTCAAAAACTGTTATGAGGGGAAAAGAAGGTCATTATATACTGATAAAGGCGTCAATTCAACAAGAAGCCATAACAATTATAAGTATATATGCACCAAACATCAGAGCCCCAAAATACATGAAGCAAATATTGACAGAATTGAAAGAAGTAGATGGTTCTTCATTAATAGTGGGAGAATTAAATATACCAGTTTCAATAATAGGTAGAACATCTAGACAGAAGATCAATAAGGAAGTAGAAAATTTGAATGATACTATAAACCAACTAGGCTTAACAGACATGTATAGAATACTTCACCCAACAGCAGCCGAATACACATGCTTCTCTAGTGCACGTGGTTCATTCCCCAGGATAGACCATATGTTAGTTCACAAAACAAGTCTCAATAAATTTAATGATATTGAAATCATACAATGTATCTTTTCCAACTACAATGGGATGAAGCTAGAAATCAATAACAAAGGGAGAACTGGAAAATTCACAAATATATGGAAATTAAACAATACACTCTTAAACAACCAATGGGTTAAAGAAGAAATCACAAGAGAAACTAGGAAATATCTTGAGGCAAATGAAAACAAAAGCACAACATACCAACACTTAAGAGATGCAGCAAAGGCAGGGCTGAGAGGGAAATGTATAGCTTTAAATGCTTACATTAAGAAACAAGAAAGATCTCAAATCAGAGACCTCACCTCCCAACAAGAGAATCTAGAAAAAGAGGCGTAAACTCAACCCAAAGAGAGTAGAAAGAAGGAAATAACAAAGGTTAGAATGGAGATAAATGAAATAGAGAATAAGAAAAAAAATAGCATAAATGAACAAAACCAAAAGTTGGTTCTTTGAAAAGATCAATAAAATGGACAAACTTTTATCAAGACTGACAAAGAAAAAAAGAGAGAGGATCCAAATAAAATCAGAAATGAAAGGGAAGCAGTACTATATACAGAAATAAAAGGATTATAAGAGGATGCTATGAACAACTGTATGCCAAGAAATTAGATAACCTGGATGAAATGGATAAATTCCTAGAAACACACAAACTACCACACTTATTCAAGAAGAAATAGAATGTCTCAACAGACTAATAACAAGAGATTGAATCAGTGATCAAAAACATCCTAACATAGTAAAGCCCAGGACCAGATGGCTTCACTGGTGAATTTTACCAAATATTCCAAGAAGAATTAACATCAACCCTGCTCAAAGTCTTCCAAAAAATTGTAGAGGATGGGACACTCCCTAACTCATTCTATGAAGCCAACATCACCCCAATAGCAAAACCAGATAAAAATACCACAAGAAAAGAAAATTACACACCACTATCCCTTCATAGAAGCAAAAATCTTCAACAAAATCCAGCAGCACATTAAAAGAATTATATATCATGATCAAGTGGGAATTATCCCAGGTATGCAAGGGTGGTTCCACTTAAGAAAATCAATCACTGTAATATACCTGATTAATAGAACAAAGGAAAAGAAAACTACCTGATCATCTCAATTGATGAAGAAAAAGCATTTGAAAAAATCCAGTACACCTTCTTGATAAAAACACTCAGAAAACTAGGAATAGAAAGAAACTTCCTCAACACAATAAACAGCATACTTGAAAAATCCACAGCTAGCATTGTACTCAAGGGTGAAAGAGTGAAAGCTTTCCCTCTAAGATCAGGAAAAAGACAAGGATGCTCACTGTCACCACTGTCATTCTACATTGTGCTGGACATTCTAGCCAGAGCAATTATGCAAGAAAAAGAAATAAAAGACATTCAAATTGGAAAGGAAGAAGTAAAACTTTCCCTATTCACAGGTGACACCATCCTATACAGAGAAAATCCCGAAAAAATCTACAGCAAAGCTAATAAAACTAATAAATGTGTTCAGTAAAGTGGCAGGGTACAAGAGCAACACGCAAAAATCAGTAGTATTTCCATACACTAGTTATGAACAATCTGAAGAGGAGATCAAGAAGAAAAATCCACTTACAATAGCAACTAAAAGAATCAAATATCTAGGAATAAATTTAACCAATATGTAAAGGATCTGTAGATGGAAAACTACAAAACATTGCTAAAAGATATCAAAGAAGACTTAAATAAATGGAAGAAAATTTCGTGTTCATGGATTGGAAGACTAAATATTGTTAAGGTGTCAATTTTACCCAAAGTGATTTACAGATTCAATGCAATCCCAATCAAAATTCTAACAGCTTTCTTTGCTTAAATAGAAAAGGTAATCATCAAATTTATGTGGAAGGACAAGGGGACCCGAATAGCCAATACCACCTTGAAAAAGAACAGATTTGGAGGACTAACATGTACCTGTCAGCTTTCAGGGAACCGATGGGGAGGCCTTTCTGTTTGGAGTTATCCAGGGCTTCTTTTGAGCCCAAGAGTTTCAAATGGGACCTCATGACCAGGGTCTTGGCCGGCTTTTCAGCTCTAATGGTTACACTTTGTTCTCCAGCCGCTGCCTCCCCTCAGGGGGCTTCCAGGCAGGGTCTTGTGGCTATGTTCTGACCAGCAGGATCCCAGCTGTTATGGCTTTATTCTGACCAGCTGCCTTTCCCTCGTTTCCTATACTAACCTGCTTCAACTACCTCCTCAGAGAGTTTACACCTTTATTTTTTTCAATAATTATTGTATTTTATTTTACTTTATTTATTTATTTTTAAAACAATTTATTGAAGTATATCATTCATACATACACATACATAAACTATAAGTGTTCAGTAAACATCATGATCTTACAAAACAAACATGCAAAACATCATGCAGGGCTCCCACACATCACCCCCTCCAAACATACTGCATTGTTGTGAAACATCTGTTTTTTTTTTGTTTGTTTTGTTTTGTTTTTTTTAAAGATTGATTTATTTTATTACATATCTCCCCTTCCCCCCCGCTGCGGCAACGCGCCGAGACTGGTCACTGCGCAGGCGCGGCTTTCCCTGCTTGTGGGCGGCTTCTGCTTCCATTTCACAGCTGGCTTTCAGTTCGCGGGTGGCTGGCTGCGCTCCATTCGCGGGCGACCTGCCCTGCCCGTGGCGGCTTTTGCCCTGTCCGTGGCAGTTTTTTGCCCTGCCCATTGCGGCTCTGGCCCACCCATGGCAGCTTGCCATTCTCAACGCGGTCTGCCCGCTAGGAAAGGTCCCCGGGAACCGAACCCGGGGCCTCCCATGTGGTATGCCGGTGCCCTATCCACTGGGCTATCAAGCCGGCCCAAACATCTGTTAACAAATCATGAAATAGCATCGGCAAAGTATTACTACTAATTATAGTCTGTATCTTCCTCCCCTAGACATTTTTTTAAAGGACTTATTTATTTACTTTTATCCATTTTTAACCCCCTCACCCCCGTTTTTACAGTTTCTGTGTCCATTCTCTGGGCAACTCTCTGTTTCCATTTCCTGCCCTCTCTTCTCACCCTTCTCCTCCTGTCTTTACAGATTTGATCCTCGGAACCTCCGATATGTTTCCTAATGTAAGCATTTAAAGCTATACATTTCCCTCTCAGCACTGCCTTTGCTGCATCTCTTAAGTGTTGGTATGTTGTGCTTTTGTTTTCATTTGCCTCAAGATATTTCCTAATTTCTCTTGTGATTTCTTCGGCTGTGCCACCTTAGTTCCTGGTTTTTTGGTGTGTCTCATCTTGGCTCTCCCTTGTGTTACTCTCCTGTTACGACATCATCTTGCTGTGTGGCTCGCAGGGCCTGGTGGCTCATCCATGCACTGGGCCTGGTGGCTCACCTGGGGCCTGGCAGCTCACCCACGCACAGGGCCTGGTGGCACACCTGCATGCGGGGCCTGGTGGCCCACTCACATTAGGTATGTATATATATTTACTTTTACCAGGAGGTCCCAGGGATTGAACCCAGGTCCCTCCATAAGGGAGATGGACGCCTAACCACTTGAGCCATATCCGACCCCCTGCTGTATCTCTTAAGGTTGACCAAAGATACCCAAAGTTATGGTCTTTTCCCATACAGGATGGTCATATAATAAATCAGGCTTACTTTATCACCAGCATTATAAAAACCAGACTGAGGGAGAAAAACTAGGTCTGGGGACACATGCATGGTTTCTAATATAGCAAATGTTTAGCCTACCCTGATTATCACAAAATCAGGACAGTGAGAATATTCACATTATTTGTGAATAATGTGACTCCTTCATCTGTTCACTGGTTTTGCTTGTTGTTTGTGTTCGTTGTCTGCTTGTTGTTTTTTGCTAATTGTCTGTTTTTTTGTGTTTTTTTTTTCTTTAGGAGGCACTGGGAACCAAACCCAGGACCTCCCATGTGGGAGGCGGGTGCCCAACTGTTTGAGCCACATCTGCTCCCTGCTTTTTTTTTTCCCTCCATTGTGTTGCTCATTGTCTGCTCATCTTCGTTAGAAGGCACTGGGAACTGAACCTGGGACCTCCCATGTGGTAGGCAGGTGCCCAGCTGCTCGAGCCACATCTGCTTCTCCACTCTGGTTATTATTGCTCCATTTGGTACATCCTTCACACAGCCAGCATGCTGCAGCACCATTGGCCCTGGAGGGAGGCTCCAGTGTTTCACCGGCCTGGTGCGTAATGCTCTCGGGCACTATGAAATAGAGTCAATCTGGAGACAATGTTAAGGCCATTGATTCTTTTACAAGGCTGCCAAGTCCACACAATGGGGAAAGAGTAGTCTCTTCAACAAATGGTGCCGGAAAAACTGGATATCCATATGCAAAAGAATGAAGGTGGACCCCTATATCACACTATATAGAAAAAAAAATCTCAAAATGGATCAAAGATCTAAATATAAAAACAAAAAAAAAGTTAAAACTCCTAGAAGAAAAAATATGACTACATATTCAGGACTTTTTAAGTTAGGCAATGGTTTTTTAGACTTTTATACAAAAAGCATGAGCAATAAGATAAAAAAATAGATAAGTATGACTTCATCAAAATTAAAAACTTTTGTACAGCAAAGGAAACTTCATCATGAAAGTAAAAGACAACTTGTAGAATGGGAGAAATATTTGGAAACTATCTATCTATCTATCTATTTATATAAAGAAATTCTACACCTCAGCAACAGAAAGACAAACAGGCCAATTTAAAAATGGGTGTAGCCGTTTGATGTAATTATGAATTCCAAAAATCGGTATTGAATCATGCTTGTAAACTGATCTGTTCATCTGGGCATGATTAGGTTATGATTAAGGCATTGGCTGGGCCACCACGTCAGTAGGGCGTTGAGCCCCACCCTTTGGTGGGTGGGGGAATGGAATATAAAAGGCAAGGCAAAGGACAGAGGGAGCAGATTTAAGAAGCAGTTTTTGAGAAGCAGTTCAGATGTTGGAGAGAATGGCCCAGGAGAAGAGAAGTGAGCTGTTCACCTGACAGTCTACAGCTGACCTTGTGGAGCAAGCAGAGGAGCTAAGCCCGGAGAGAAACGCAGCCCCGGGAAGAGAGGAACACAAGAAGCCTGAACCCTGGCAAACGTTGGCAGCTGTCTTGCTCCAACACGTGGCAATGGACTTTGGTGAGGGAAGAAACTTATGCTTTATGGCCTGGTAACTGTAAGCTTTTACCCCAAATAAATAAATACCCTTTATAAAACCCAACCGATTACTGGTAATTTGCTTTAGCACCCCTTTGGCTGACTAATACAATGGGCAAAAGACTTGACTTGATATTTCTCCAAAGAAGATATATAAATGGCCAATAAACACATTAAAAGATGCTCAACATCATTAGCCATTAGGGAAATTCAAATAAAAACCCAATGAGATACCATTTCACATTTACTAGAATGACTACTATTTAAAAAAACGGAACATTACATATGTTGGAGAGGATGAACTATTGGTTGGAATGTAAATTGGTATAGCCAATTTACCCATCCATTATCAAGATAAAACACTTTTTTCTTTTCTTTTTTTTTTTTTTTTACCAGGAGGTCCTGGTGATCGAACCCAGGTCCCTCCACATGGGAGATGGATGCCCAACCATTTGAACCACAGTCATCCTGGTATAGCCAATTTACAGCTTGGCAGTTCCTCAGAAAGTTAAGTGTAGAATTACCATATGACCTGGTAATCCCATTTCTAGATATACCAAAATAATTGAAAGCAGGGACTTGAACACATATTTGCACACCAGTGTTCATAGTCCCATTATTCACAAGAGCCAAAAGGTGGAATCAATGCAAGTGTCCATCAACAGATGAATGGGAAAACAAAATGTGGTATATCCATACAATAGAATATTATTCAGCCATAGAAAAGGAATGAAGTTCTGACATGTGAGACATGGATACCTTGACCATATCATGTTGTGTGCAATAAGTCAGACATAAAAGGACAAATATGATAGGGTCTCACTGATACGAAATAATCAGAATAAGAAAACTTTTGGAATCATTATCTAGAATACAGGTTACCAGGGGATGGGGCAGAGGTAGGGAATAGGGAATTAATTCTTAATTGGTACAGAGATTCTTTTTGGGGTGGTGGTAATGGATGGTGGTGACGGTAGCACAGCATTGTGAATGTGATTAGCTCCACTGAATTACATATCTGAATGTGATTAAAAGGGGAAATTTTAGGGCGTATATATGTTACTAGAATAAAAAATTAAAAATAAAACATAGCAGTGTACAACACGAGCAGTGACAACACAGAGGAGGGACAATAAATAGTAGCATAATTATAATAATATTTTTCATCCATTGTAACAAAGGTACCACATTAAAGCAAAGTGTTAATAATAGGGAAAACTGTGTGTGTGTGAGGAGGTGTATAGGAATTTTGTATTTTCTGTATAATTTTTCTGTAAACCAACTTCTCTAATAGAAATTTTTTTGAAGATCTATTTTTTATTTATTACATATCCCCCCCTTTCTGCTTGTTCTTGCTGTGTTTCATTTCTGTGTTCTTCTGTGTCTGCTTGTCTCTCCCCACTGCAGCGACCCACCGAGTCAGCTCACCGCGCGGCAGCCTTGCCTGCTCGTAGCGGCTTGCCCTGCCTATGGCGGCTTGCCTTCTCAAGGCAGTCTGCCCGCTCAAGGAGGCCCCGGGAACC
>PVKH010034670.1:0-11836 GCA_004027955.1 Chaetophractus vellerosus | reverse complement strand
ACTATGAGATGCCTTCCATCCCTAAATTTTATTCTTCCCAAATTCTTCATTACCCAGAAATATAATTTTACCTTCGACTTTCATTCATCTGCTATTGATTGTTGACTAGGCTTATGTGTATAGAATATCACGTGCGGTGTGTGCACCCGTTCATACGGTACTCAGAACAAGGGTGACTTCTGACATTGCCTCTTGGCATGGAGGAGGAAGGCTGGAATTCTGATTGCTTCCTTGGTTTGGTTAATTTTTAAACTGCCTATATTTCTCCTTTTCTTCTCTCTGAGCTGCCTGGTTTATTTGTAATTGAAGGATTTTTATGTTCAAGAAGCGTTGCAAGGTTTTATCAGAGCTAGACTCTCTGTTTTGTGGTCACATGGAGGGAAGAATTCTCACTCTCTAGCACACAAAGATACTCTTACACACATGCATACATGCACATACAAAGACTCAAAACACTTGCCTTGTAAAAATATAGTATGCAAAGAGATATTTATGATTTTCAAAAATTCCTTTGATTTCACATTTAAAGACACAGCGTCTTTTAGTCTTATTATGGCAGGGCAAATTACTGCAGCAGAGTCTAACTTATTTTGCGTGCAAAATAGAAATCAAGTCCCAAATAGAAAGAGACCAGCATCCACAGTTGCAGCTAATTAACCTTTTCTAACATTTCTTCCTTTCTAAATGCTCCTTCCTGGGCCCAAGCAGGGATCTCACTGAAACTACCTCTTGCTCTTCCATGGATGTAATACTGCTTTTCTCCTAGTCCGATGCAGATGGGCAATCAGGCAACGCAAGGCTGATCTTTTTTCAAACAGAACTTTTATTAGGAAACTAATGGAAAAGAAAACACACAGGAAAACATAGGAATGAATGAATCTGAAAAAGCCCACCTTTCTGGTGCAGTGGCTGGGTAGGCATTCTCACAGGAGTGGCAAGCCTGGTCACTTTACTGGGCAAGCATCATTGTCTTTGGGAAATCTTGCCTGGGGTTGTACCTCAAGCACTTCTTTCAGTCTTTATGTCTTTCTCCATTTAGCTTCTTTATTTTTCTTCTCCTTCCACAGTTACCTGACTGCTGAAGAAAATGTAAATAATAGAGACTCAGGCACATCCCCAGAAAGATCCTTCTTTTTCTTCCAGTTGGAGGTCCTAGAGTAATCCATTCTTAATTTTAAAATTAATGCTTGTTTATTGAAGGAAATGTAGAAAACAAATTGTATAAAGGAAATAGCAACTCACTTTCCAGAGGTAAGCATTTTTAATATTTTTTAAAAATTTACTTCCAGAATTTTTTCTATGTATATGTACATATATATTATAAACAAAATTTGTATGACTCCTTTTTAGATTTGGATCCTTATCCAACATAACATAATGATCACTTTCTCTGTCAATAAACATTATTTAAATGGCTTTTTATTCTATTATGCAGATGTTTTAAAATTTAATGTGTAATTGTTGGATATTAATCTTGTTTCCACGATTTCCCTATTAGAAATGAAGACATGATGAATATCCTTGCATGGAACTCTTTGTACCTTTTGTGGTATACTACCTAAGTGTAATCCAGAAAGGTTACATGTGTTTCTATTCTACTAAATTCATGATGGTGTCTGTCCGTTTTGCAGAACTTACTATTTTTATATATATTTTCCAATTTGATAGGGAAAGAATGTGTACCCTAATGCTGTTTACTAGACAGGGAGAACATTTTTTAAAAATTTATTAACTGTTTGTTTATTTTATGAAATTTCTTCATTTTATCACTAAAAAAATAGATGTCCAGTGTATTTTTTAGTTCTTACTATGTTCTTTACTTCTGTTATTGGCCCTCCCTCCCTTCCTTCTTTCCTTTCCTCTTTATTCTAGGATGAACAGATTACATTGGAAATACTTTTTTAAAATAACATTGAAAAATAACTGTTGCCAAATTGAAAATATTTTCTATTGATTTTGGTTTACAATTTGGAGTAAATTTATGCCTATCCTTCTTCAGAAATACAATATTTCTTCTTCAAGGCATAAAAGGAAGGAAGAGATTGTAACTTAACAATGAGCTATTTTTTTTCTTTTAAAACTCCTGGTTTCCTATTCCTTGACAGTAGATCTAGTAGTTTTTATTATCTAGAGAGTGATTTTTTCTTTCTTTTCTGCTTGCTTTGATTTCTACTGAAATAATGCAGCATTTGGATTAAATAGTGCTTCCATTAACGAATAGGATAAAAGCAGTGACATTTGTAACCCAGGGTATAGAATAGAAGACACAGATGCATTACAACCTGTGAATTTCTTCTTTGATGCATCATCCAGTATAGGCTAAAATTTTCCAAATTACCTAACTTACTAATTAGTAAGGAGTGTTGGGAAAGTTGCCTTATCTTCCTGAGCCTCAGATCTCTCGAACACAAAATGGGGATGATACTCTACTCTTTGTTGAGTTGAGAGAGGTTTATTTATTTATTTTATTTTAGATTCATATACAGTTATAAAAATAATACAGAGAGATCCCATATATTCTTCCTCAAGTTTCCCTTAATGATAATATCTTGCATAATAAGAGCACAATATCACCACCAGAAAACTGGCATTGGTACAGTTCACTTTTTCAGATTACACCAGTTTTACATGATGTATGTGCGTGTGTTTGTTTATGTGTGCATGCATGAGCAAGCAGGTATGTCTTTTGTTCTATTTAGGCTGGCATTTTTAAATTAAAGATATGTACTTAAATTGCCTGGTATAATGGCTGTCACATGGTAGATCCTTAACAACTGTTTCATAACTATCTTTGTAGAGTTGGTCTTTCCATTTTCTCCAAAGAAGGTCTTCTGGGAATTCTTGGCCTTTGATGGTTCATTGCAGTTAAAATGATGATTTGTTCAGTGAGGCAGAATCCACCCTTAACCTTTTATTCTAGTCTCTCCCAGGTATCTGTAGAAGGAAGCTCAAAGTTGCCTAGTGACAGAGGTGGGGTTTGACCCCAACCCAAATCCTATGACTCCTTCCACTATATCTATTTCCAAAACTTGAATATAACTTAGAATTTAAGAATCATCTACAGCAGTGTTTTTCACACTTTAGTGTGCATGTCAACTGCCTAAGGATCCTGTTAAATTACAGGTTTTGATTCAACAGTTCTGGGTTGGAGACCGATAGTCTGCATTTCTAACAAATTTTTAATAGATGCTGATGTTGGTCCAACAACAAAATCTGGTGTAGCAAGAAGTTGCAGAACATGCTAAAAATTCAGATTTCCAGTACTGTCTTCTTAAGATTCTGATTCAGGAGAGCTAGGGGGAATCCTAGGAATTTATATTTTTATCTAATATCCCAGCCAATTCTTAGGATCAGTTACTTTTTTTCAAATACTAAACAGCTCTCATACTGCCTCTGTTCAGAGTTTCTGATGCCTCCTAGTTTCTTTAAAACTTACAAATATCTTTATCTTCATATTGTCATTCAGAGATTTGGAACAATCATGTTTTTTTTTCGTTTGTTTGTTTTTTGTTTTTGCTTTACTTGGCTTTTGCCTTTGGGAGGCCAAAAATTCAGACAGAGCATCAGGTTCTTTTTCTGAAAGTTCAGTTCAACTCATAAGAGCTATAAAGTATTAAAATAATTTCAGTGCCTTTCCATTTGACACACAAAGATTTTATCAGTGCTTTAAAAAGCCTTCCTAAGTCTGTATATAACAGCTCTTTTTCTGATCTAAGTAAATAACACATTGGACTTGCAACCAGAATTTCTTATCATCTCTGAATTTACTCTTCCCAGGTCCAGATAAAAAGTAGTGACTTAATCCCCTCAAAGATATAGACAGTTATGTGAGCTGGTCGTATTGATAAAAGAGAATCTTGGTTAGAGAGGAATGGCTGAGTTCAACTGTAAAAGCTGAAGCTGTGTAAATCATCAAATAACATGTGAATTGGAAAATATCATTATAAGTAACTTGTATGAACCCCTGATGTTTTAAATTAGCCATGAAATGTGACTTGCTTTGTAATATTTTGGAGCTTCTAAAAGTCCCAGATTTTAAATCTAACTCTATTTGGCATCAACACAGCAGGCCTAAAAAATAATTTACAACCCTTTGCTTTGTTAGCTATCTTTTTTGAGCAATCCTTGAGGGGAGGAAAACATTATTAATCCTTATTTTATGGATGATGGAACTGAAGAATTAAAATGACTCAAAAACTCTTGCATTTTTAGTCTCAATCCAAAGCCGTTATCTTTGCACATGCCAGGGTGCCTGCTCTTATTATTTTGCCTTATATTGATGAAGAATGTGGACCCATTTTTTAAAAGTTGATTTAAACCACTTATAAAGTTGGGGTAAATTTAGCAGCATGGCTTTTAGTCCAGGTTCATGGACTAAATTCAGTTTTGTGGGGCCATTTTTTATTGATATTATTTTAAACATTTATAAATTTCTTTCAGTAATTCAGACCTTTGGTTTTACTATTTCAGAAGATTTTACTTACATCATTTGTAATGATCAAACAAAGGAGAGAAGGCATATCCGTACATTGTAAACCACGGCTGGGGGAATTCCCTCAACATCTTATTCTTTAGTAAAATGAACACCTCATTTTTTTTAATGCTTTGGGAAATGTTTCTACATACAGAATTAAAAAAAAATCTTTCCCATAACCCTGTATTTTCTGTAAAGCAGCTCCCTGAGAGAGCTGAAGACTTGCTCAATGTAGAGGCAGGGACAGAGACCACTGGTTCTGATTCTGCTTCACTTCCCTTCCTATGGCAGAGGAAGAAAATGGAAGTAACACAGTAATCAACTCTCATTTTTGGGCTAAAGGGATTATTTACACACTTAATAGTTTAACTTATTGTTTCTCCAACTGTGGTACCCAGAGCTCCTGATTAAAAGAGCAATGATGGGGGCCGGCTATAGCCCAGTTGGTAGGACACCGGTTTACCACACGGGAGGCCCTGGGTTCGTTCCCTGGGGCAGGTGGGCAGACCACCTCGAGAAGGCAAGCCACCGCAGGCAGAGGCGAGCCCCCGCGGGCAGAGGCGAGCCCCCGCAGGCAGAGGTGAGCCCCCGTAAGCAGGCGCAGGCGGCCGCCGCGCTGGTGAGCTGACTCAGCAGTTTGCCCCAGCGTGGGGAGACAAGCAGACACAGAGGAATGCAAAGGAAATGAACACAGCAAGAACAAGCAGAAGGGGGGGATGTATAATAAATTAAAAATAAATAAATCTTAAAAGAGCAATGACTTCAGTGTAGCTGGCAGCTACTGAAAGAATTTTGGGGGCCAGCCTCTTGGACTCTGAGCTTTAATAAGTTCTCTAAGACATTTTCATGCTTACTAAATTCTGAAACTATTGCACAAGGGAGGGTAAAAAAATTGGTATGCTTCTCTTATAGAAACTTCTCTATTGTTCATTGAAACTGTTTGAGACATGTTAGGTATATGTGATTCTGGGTTTGCTGTGTTTTTCTACAGTGAACATTTTTCTCAGTATAAGTTTTTAATTACTGTATTGTGGAAATAGCTTACACATAGTAAAACTATTTGAACAACGTAAGCAATCTAGGTCAGCTGGATGGCTGGGTTTCCCTCAACAATCTTACTCAAAATTTTGACCCAGATATGTGGACTCTCTTAAAGGAAACTTTACTGCTAAGGCTAAACATCTGGGACTATCCTAAGATTTATTCCTCCTACGGGACTTTCCGGCAGTGGCTAATGGTGACAGAACGCTTGTGTTTGGTGTAGAGGCTGCAGCAATTTCTCTTGACTAGGCAATTTGCTTGAACTATCTATATCTTGATAACCCTCTTATTTCAAGTGCTAAATCTAGCATCTCCTTTAAATTGCATAAACATTTTAGTGAATACAGAGCACAGCCATACAATAACCTTGAGCTAGCAGTGGCATGAAATGTAAAGTTCTTAGTGCAAACAATGCCCAGGGTGCTTTGACATTAGCACAAAGAAAGGAGGAGAGAAAGGAAATAGGTGCTGTTTGGGCTAAGCTTTGTGACCGACCTTTCTGAATTTCTTCTCGGAGGGTTGAATTAGATTACCTTTAATGTACCTATCAGCTCTGAAGCTATGAGTCTCCATAAAACCTAAAAGAAGGAAGAAAGGAGAGAGGAAGAGAGAAAAGTAGGAGAGATAGGAGGAAAGAACAAAAGGAAGGAACAGAAGGAAGAGGGAATAGTAGGCATACATGTATTGAGACAGCTTTGGTTGTGGTTTGTGATACTAAGCAAGGGAGTACCTTATCTGGTCTTTAGAGGAATTAAATAAACCAGTAACCAGCTAACTAACTAACAATAAATCATGAAAATCATAACTAGTTTTCTCACAGTCAACAGTGATTTAATATCCACTTGGCCCTTACTTTCATGAATTATTCATATATCCTTTTGGGTACTACCTGTCATTGATGGAGTTATATGGCATCACGAAAATCAGCAGGGTCATGCTTGGCTTGTAGAAGCCAGTAAATTGAAGGCAATTATGGGAGGATTGCAAAAGGGGCTGTGATAAATCTAAACAGTTCATTTCAGTTCATTTAAAAAGTTCCTGAAATATAAGTAACAACTCCAGTGTGAATACTAGGGTACTTAGCCTTTCTAGGTTTTTGTTATTGTTGTTGTTTGTTTGTATGCTAATAACTGTGAAAGTAAGCTCTCACCTGCAGAGTCATGAAAGTTTATAACTAATAACAATGCATGGACAGTCTCTTTGCCAAAATGAAAATTCCTTCACCATATCATATTTTATTGATTCTCCTCTCTAAATATTCTATTAGAGATTAAATATAAATATTTAACAAGACTTTGGGAAAAGTCAATATGTACTTATTTACTGGCTAAGTTTAATTTTTAGAAGAAAAATAAAAAGGGAGGAAAAATCTGCATTGAATAGGATAAAGCTTAGATTTATTTGTATTCATTTAGTAACAGTTGTAAAGGAGGGGTGTTTTGACATTCACACAGCCGGCTAGGTCACTGGAGGGAGCTCTAGCTTCATGACACAACCAGAAATGAACTCTTCCTTTGTTCTCAATTTTCATGTACAGCTGAAGGAACCCACTCCCCACCCCCAAATAAAAATCAATAATAACTCAAAAGAAAAGTGTCTTTTATTGCCACGTTTGCTTACAAATACTAGTATTCAGAACTGACAATATTGAAACTAGTCAAAAATACATGATTGTATATAGTGAGAGCCTCAACATACACTTTGCATGAAAAAATACTTAAAAAATATACTTTGTAACTATTCACCTGGCTCGTCAATGGTAACAATGTAGACCCTCAGCAGTCACTGTTCTCAGGCGCAGCCTCTAATGACTGGATCTGGTCTTACAGAGTTGGGTTACAAGCGCTTGGGTGTCTTGGCTCCATTCTTAGCAATGTCAGACGTATGTATGCCTGTGGTGCACCAGCTTTGGAAAGGGTACTTTGGCTTTCACTGGCTGAGTGGTGTGCTTGACGATACCCTGGGCTGGGAGTCAGAATACCTGGATTTTAGTCTCAGCTGAACTCCCAACTCTATATGTGACTTTAGGCATTTTTGTTTTCATATTCCCTGTGAAACAGAAACATGAAAGGGTTCAACAACATGATTTCTAAAGTCATTATCATCAAGTTTAAAATTATTTGCTTTTTTGGTACCAATTGCTATATATTTATATAGAGTTATATTTAGAGTTCAAGCCTGCGATTTATGAATGCAAAAAAGGCTGTGCCTGATATTAAAAAACCCTCACAAAATATTTTCTAAAATTCTTCTACCCATCCTCCTCTTCCTTTTAAAGTTGGCTACCAGAAACAAGAAAAATCTGTAGTCTTTTTTCTGGAAAAAGACTAGGAACTGAATTTCTTCAGGTTCAGGGATAAGCAAGGTAGGAATGCTTAGGCAGGCTGGGGAGCAGGGTCTTTGGCTGAGTTTCGTGGAGCAGCAGTGTTACCTGGAGCCAGGACTAGCTGTATAATATGCGACACATAATGCAGAACAGAAATGCAAGTCCCCTTTTTCAAAATTATTAAGAATTTTGAGATGGTGATAACAGAGCATTAAACCAAAAACAGGGTCCTTCTGGACACAGGGTCCTGTATGACTGCACAAGTCACTCTCCTGAGAAGCTGGACCTCCCTGGAACAGTGAGGACCTGGGTTCAATCTCATAGATGCATAGGACTGGGTTTGATTCCAAAATTATTATCCATTGACTAAACTAATACAAATAAATGAAATAAAATAAAAATCAAACCACTTACGTCAGTTTATTTTTTAGAAGGTGAGATATAATTTCAACAAAGAAGCTGTGCTTGTGTTTCAGCCAAATCCTCAGATGGATAATTAGTTAAATAGTTTTGGAAGAGCACTGTGTAAAGAGGAGGTGTTGACATCATATGATAATTTTGTTTATACCAATTAAATTTTCGAATCTGAGAAATTGTAATGGTTTCTTCCTAACAGTTTCAAGAAATTTGAAAGCCAGCTGGAGATACAAACAGTGGAAAAAGACTGACAAGAAATATCCTGGAGGGGATGGCAAAGGTGTGGGGAAGAGGTGCTTTCTAAAGGTTGGAGGCATTTCGTTTACCTCTTCTACCCTCAACCTTAAGAGAATTAAAATAAATGATATGTTCAACTATATAATTTCTTTGTGCTTTTTCTGGTGCTTCATTTTTGTCTAATTCTAAATAAAGACATTACTCCAGAGAGGGGGAAATTACCTTGGAAATAAGTGCACTGTATTATAATATAACCTTCTATGGATACTTTGTGATTTCAAAACAATTTTGAAGCTATTTTTTCCCTCCAACAATAGTTATTATTCTACATTGATTGACTTTATGACAGTTTCCTTTGGCATTCATTTTTATTTCAACTCAGAGTTCTAAGTAAATTCTGTGAACATTTTGGATAATGTCTTGAGATGTGTATTGGCTGAGGTCTGGAACAAGACAATTCACAGCTGTGAATTTGTTTTTCCCTTCTTTATAGAACATGACTTGCATCCTGACAGCTTCAGAGAGGAGCCATCACCCTAGATTTAGAGCCTTAGCAGGCTCTCTTCCTAGCCAGTTGTAAGCAGGTGAAATTCACATTACTGCTTTTGCCACCATTTCTCTCTTTTCCTCAGGTCCTTAGACTTCTACGATTCTTTGTGTGACCCCTCTCCCTGGGCAGTAGCTTATATTTTTATATTTTTGTACTTCCAAGTTCTTTGTATCCTAAACTAGGCCTTTTTCTCTCTTGTGTTAACAACTACCCCTTTGGCCAAACTAAGTTTCATTGGTTTTTCTGTTATTGAACAGACTATACACATGGGGTCTCCTTCTAAGCAATATGTTTATTTTTCCTTGGAGCCTGGTATTATCAGAAATTTTAAACCAGAGTCCAGAAGGTGGAATATAGGTCATGGGGAAAGCCAGAAGGATAGTTGACTTGAATAAAGAGTGGTATGTTGTGACCTTAAAATAACAGAGTTGCTTACTTTTTATAGTAAAGACAATCCTGTTTCTTAGCTATTGCATATTATTACTGCATATTATCCCTTTGAGGATAAGTGTGTTTGCTGACTAAGGATAATTTGGAGAAGTTAAAATTTAGGGATCTGAAGACAGGCCTTAATTATGGCCTTTGCCTCTATTCATAATGAAAGTAGATTGAGTTTAACTTCCCAATAGCACACTCCTCAGGACTAATGCTTTTGGGAAAACCTGAAATGAAACTGTTTCATACTGAAATCCATTCGTCATTTGTTCAACAAACCCTGCTGGGTAGAGCCGCTTTACCCCACATTCTCTGATTCTGCTGTAGTTTATAGTATTATGACAAGGTCCAAAAGAACACTGTGGAATGCAACCTGTAAAGCAGTTTTTACCTAAAATTTTAGAATAAAAAATGACTCTGGAGAAAAAATATGGTAATCAGAGCTTAACATAACAATGCAGAAAATATAACCTGTAATGAAATACCTTCAATCACCATCATCACAATTTTTTTTAACTTTTTTTTGGTTACATATCCTCCCCCAGCTTTCTGCTTGTTCTTGCTGTGTCCATTCTTCTGTGTTCTTCTATGTCTACTTCTTGTCTCCCCCCCCGTCTTTTGCAGCAACGCGCCGAGTCGGCCCTTCCGCGCAGACGGCTCGCCCCGCTCGTGGGTGGCTCCATTCCGTGTCACGGGAGGCTCCACTCCATGTTTTGCAGGCAGCAGAGCTCCATGTTTTGCGCTGCTCGGCTCCGTGATTTGCAGCGGCAGCTCTGTGTTTTCATGGGAGACTTGCCAGGCCCATGGCAGCTCCGCCCTGCCCATGGCAGCTTTTTGCCCTGCCCATGGAGGCTTTGCCCCGCCCATGGTGGTTTGCCTTTCTTAAGGCCGTCTGCCCACTCGGAGAGGTCCCCGGGAACCGAACCCAGGGCCTCCCATGTGGTATACCAGCGCCCTTATCCACTGGGCTATACAGCCGGCCCCATCACAATTTTTTGAGGTTATTAATTGCTGAATTTTTAAATTGTTTTCTAACAAGATGAAAAATATATTTTTATTTGTATAACTGATGCCATCAATCAAGCAAGTGTTCTGATGGTGGTGAGAATTTATTTTCTCAACACAAGCTCAACCTTTAGGCATTCTACAGAGAAGTATTTCATTTGTATCGAAAGTTGACCAGTTGCATAAGATAACAGATTTCCACTCAGGGATTTTTTTTTTAACTTTTAATATTGAAATAATTTTCAACTTACAGAAAATTTGCAAAATAGTATGAAGACTCCCCATGTACGCTTCCTCCAGTGCTACTTAATATTAACATCTTACATAACAAAGTACAAAACTGGGAAATTAATATTGGCATAACACTATTAACCAAACAACACATTGCATTTGAATTCAAAACATTTATGCATCAATGTCTTTTGCTAAAATTAGAGCAGTTTTAGGTTTACAGAAAAATTGTGCAGAAAGTACAGAGTTCCCATTTATACCCTGCCCCCAGTTTCTCTATATTAACATTTTGCATTCCATTAATGTCCTTTTATTCTGTCCTAGGACAGAATCCAGAATCCCATGTTGCATTTAGCTTTTATGTCCGCTTATTCTCCTCCAATCTGTGAAAGTTTCTCAGTCCTTCCCTATCTTTCATGATCAGGCTCATTATTTTAAATAGGATTTATTCTTTTGAACTGAATAATAATGAAAGAACATCAAAATCCCTGACATTTGTGAACCTTAGAAAAATTATATATTTCCTTAAAAATATTGCAAATTCAGACTATTCTTTGCTAATTTTAAATATTATTAAATATTATATAAATGCATTAAATATTGTATAGTTCATGTATACATGCATTAAAGTCTAGGAGATTTAAACACTTTTAAATATTTTTGGAAATATTTTTTTCTGCATATTGGCTGTTATCTTTGTGATGACCTTTTCTTCAGTAGTTGTTTAACTCTAAAATAAAACTCCTTTATGAGTGGCTTTTGGATTTACAATTTAGAAGAACTTTTGCAAGAAATGAAATTAATTGCTCTATGGCCCCTGAAGCTTAAATGTGAAAGAAATTCTATTAATTGTGTGACATAAAGTTGTTGGACTCTTTTATTCTTTTAGATACTTAAAATAAATTTCAGAGTATGTATTCAAATTCTTTACAAAACACTTGTATGTATTCTATGTTCCTAACTTCATATCTAAGTTCTTTGAAGACACAGGACTCTGCCTTCTATTATGTTTATAATTCTCCATAGCATTAGTAGAGTGCTTTACCAAGAGCATGTGAGAAATACATAATCTTCAATAAGAACTATGGTATGTAATAGTGTGTCCTACATCTTCAGCTTG
>PVKH010034669.1:0-11834 GCA_004027955.1 Chaetophractus vellerosus | reverse complement strand
ACATTAAAGGCACATAAGAGCAAATTTGAACTGCTTGAAGACAGAATTAGTGATTTTGAAGGCAGAACATCTGAACTGGAGAAAAAGAGGAGAACAGAAAGAGAAGGGAAAGGAAAAAATGGAACAGAATCTCAGAAAATTGAATAACATCAGAAAACTCACAAACATTCACATTATTGGTGTCCCAGAAGGAGAAGAGAATGGAAAGTGGCAGAAAGAATATTTGAAGAAATAATGACCAAAAACTTCCCAACCCTTATGAAGGACATAAATATCAATATTCAAGAAGGACAACACACCCCAAACAGAATAAATCCAAATAGACCTACCGTGAGACACCTACAATTCAGAATAACAAATATCAGAAATAAAGAGAGGATTCTGAAACCAGCAAGAGAAAAGCAAAGCATCACATACAAGGGAAGCTCAATAAGAGTAATTTCCCACCTCTCATCAGAAACCATGGAGGAGAGAAAAAAGTGGTATGATGTACTTAAGGTACTGAAAGAGAAAAACTGCCATCCAAGAACTCTGTATCCAGCAAAGCTGTCCTTCAAAAATGAGGGTGAGTTCAAAGTCTTCATAGACAAACAAAGACTGATAGAATGTGTTACCAAAAGTCAAGATTTACAGGAGATACTAAAGGAGGTGCTGCAGCCTGAAAGGAAAAAAAAAAAAAAAACATGGGCAAGAAAGTTGGAGAAGAGTTTAGAAATGAAGATTATTAGGAAGGGTAAACTAAAGGATAGGACAGACAATAGAAGAAATATGACAACAGAGAACTGAAGGACAAAGTGGATGATATAAATAACGCCTTTATAATAATAACACTGCATGTTAATGGATTGAACTCCCTAATCAAAGACATAAACTGACAGAATGGATTTAAAAATATGGGCCATCTATATGTTGTTTACAAGAAACCCACTTCAGATGTAAGGCACAACCAGGGTAAAAGTGAAAGGTAGGAAAATGGTATTCCATACAAATAGTAACCAAAAAAGAGCTGGAGTAGAATAGATAAATGTAAAATAATGACATTATAGTATATGAACAATAATTTACTCAGTGCAACTGGAAAATCATTCCTGTGATCAGTATTCTGTAATTTTTTTCATATAAAATAAATACTTGCTTTTAAATGAGGAGAACTGGAAAAGAGATATATTTTTGGATACTTCATTTTTCTTTAACCCTTTCTTATTCATACTCTTTAATTACAATAACCTATCTGGATCAATAATGACTTAGCATGACTACTGTTAAACAAGATTTTGAGTTTTTCTGCCTCATAAAACTATGAGTTGGAAAATTGTCATCTACTGGAATTCATTCCAGTAAGATGTGAAGAATTTCCAAATAGGAATTTGATTATCTAGAATGCATTATGGCCTAAATGGAAATTAAATAACTAAACCAAATACTAATTTCTTTCTTAGAGATTATGTCCAATAGTTAGATCTGTAATATAAAAATTAGAATTGTTATAATTAATTTCTATTATATTTGAATTATAATTTACAATTATAAATGTTTGTTGCTATGCTATAAATTTTTTTACTGCTTGATTTTTTATTTTTTATTAAAGTATATTGTTTATGCATGTTCATAAATGAACATGCATAAACAATAAGTATATAGCAAAAGTTGTGAACTTACAAAATAAACATGCATAACATCATAGAGGGGTCCCATACATCACCCCTCCACCAACACCTTGCATTGTTGTGAAACATTTGTTACAAATTATGCGAGCATCATCAAAATATTACTACTAACTATAGTCCCTATCTTACATTTGGTGTACTTTTCCCCCAACACACCCTATTTGTTTAAATAAATTTTTATCACAGAGGTTGTGAACTTACAAAACAATCATGCACATGTGTAGAATTCCCACACAATACCCCTTCCCCAACACACCACACCATGGTGGAATATTTGTTACAGATTATGAGATAATATCAGACTATTATTATCAACCACAGTCAATAGCATACATCTGGCACACTTTTTCCACACACCCTCCCATTATCAACATAGTATATCTTTGGCATTGATGCAAGAATATTATAGTATTGCTGTTAACAACAGTTCATAGGTCACACCAATTGTATTTTTCTTGTGGTTCTCCACATTCCCACTACCCTCCAGTAATGATGTACATCTGCTCTAGCTCACAGAAGGACACTCTTGCATCTGTACCATCAACCACAATTCTCATCTACCTCTGGGTTAACTGTGTTATTCAGTCCCTAAGTTATTCTCTAGCTTTCTTTAAATTGACATTTACATCCCCAGTCTCACCTCTCCAGCCACATTACCATTTATAAATCAGCTGCTACTCATTATGATGTGTTACCATCAACTCTATCCATTTCCATACTTTTAGAGTCAAGTTAATGAAATGTCTACAGACATTAAGCATCAGTAGTTCTTCTCAATCCTCCTCTTATCTACTAATAACATATACTCTAGGTTTTAACTAGATGTGTTTATTCTTCTCATTTGCTCATATTAATGAGATGATGCAATACTTGTCCTTTTGTGTCTGGCTTACTTCATTTAGCATAATGTCTTCAAGATTCATCCATGTTATCATGTGTCCCAATTTCACTTCTTCTTATTGCAGCATAGTATTCCATCCCATGTATATATCACATTTTGTTTATCCATTCATTGGTTTTTGGACACTTGTGTTGTTTCCATCTTTTGGCAATTGTGAATAATGCCACTATGAACATAGGTGTGCAGATGTCTGTTTGTGTCATAGTTTTTAGTTCTTCTGGATATATTCCTATTAGAGAAATTGCTAGATCATATGGTAGTTCTATAGTTAGCTTCCTGAGGAACTATCAAACTGTCTTCCACAGAGGCTGCACTATTTTACAACCCCACCAACAGTGAAGGAGTGTTCCTATTTCTCCACATCCTCTCCAGCACTTATTGTCTGTTTTTTTTAAAATAATGACCATTCTATGCAGTGTTAGATAATATCTCGTTGTTGTTTTGATTTGTATTTCCCTAATAATTAGTGATATGGAACATTTTTCTTGTGCTTTCTGGCCATTTGTATTTCTTTTTTGGAGAAATGTCTACTTAAATCTTTTGCCCACTTTTTAATTGGATTTCTTGCTCTTTTATTGTTGAGTTGTATGATCTCTTTAAATAGAATGGAAATGAAAACCTTATCAGATATGTGGTTTCCAAATATTTTATCCCATTAAGTGGGCTGCCTTTTCACCTTCTTGATAACTCCTTTGAGTCACAGAAGTGTTTAAGTTTGAGGAGGTCCCAAGAATTCATTTTTCTTTCATTGCAAGGTTTAAGAATCCACCACCTACCACCAGGTCTTGAAGATGTTTCCCTACATTTTCTTCTAGAAACTTTATGGTTCTGGCTTTTATATTTAGGTTTTTTATCCATTTTAAGTTAATTTTTGTATAAGGTTTGAGATTGTGGTCTCCTTCCTCCCTTCCTTCCTCCCTCCCTCCCTCCCTCCCTCCCTCCCTCCCTTCCTTCCTTCCTTCCTTCCTTCCTTCCTTCCTTCCCTCCTTCCTTTCTTTCTTGCTTGCTTTCTTTCTTTATCCAGTTCTCCCAGCACAATTTGTTGAATAAACTATTCTGCCTCAGCTGGGTGGGTTTGACAGGCTTGTCAAAAATCGTTTGGCCATAGATGTGAGGGTCTGTTTATGAACCATCAATTCAATTCCATTGGTCTATATATCTATTTTTATGCCAATGTCATGCTGTTTTTACCTATGTAGCTAGGTAATATGATTTAAAATCAGGAAGGAAGAGTTCTCCAAATTCATTTTCTTTCATAAATGTTTCTGACTATTTGGGGCCTCTTACACTTCCAGATAAATTTGATAATTGTTTTTCCATTTGTTTAAAAAATGCTGGTGGAATTTTTTATCGGGGTTGCATTGAATTTTTATATCAATTTGGGTAGAATTGACATCTTAATGATATTTAGTCTTCCAACCCATGAGCATGGAATGTCCTTCCAATTATTTAGGTATTTTAAATTTTCTTTTAGTAATGCATTGTAGTTTTCTGAATACAAGGTCTTTACATCCTTGGTTAAGTTTATTCCTAAATATTTGATTATTTTAGTTGCTATTGTAAATGGAATTTTTACATGACTTCTTCCTCAGTTTGCACATTACTATTGTATAGAAACACCACTAATTTTTGCATATTGATCTTGTATCCTGACACTTTACTGTAATTGTTTATTAGCTGTAGCAGTATTGTTGTAGATTTTTGGGGACTTTCTAGATATAGGATCAGCTCATCTGTAAATAGTGAAAGTTTTACTTCTTCCCTTTCAAGTTGGATGCCTGTATTTCTTTTTTGCCTGATTGCTCTAGCAAGAACCTCTAGCACTATATTGAACAACAGTGGTGACAGTGGGCATCCTTGTCTTGTCCCTGATCTCAAAGTGAAAGCTTTCAGTCTCTTCCCATTGAGTACAATGTTAGCTGTTGGTTTTTCATATGTGGTCTTTATCATGTTGAGCAAGTTTCCTTCAATTCCTATCTTTTGTAGTATTTTTTATCAAGAAAGGATGCTGTATTTTATCAAATGCCTTTTCTGCATCAATCAATAAGAACATGTGATTTTTCTTCTTTGATTTATTAATGTGGTGTATTACATTGGTTGATTTTCTGTGTTGAACCATCCTTGCATGCCTGGTAAAAAACCCACTTGATCATGATGAATAATTCTTTTAATGTGTTGTTGGATTCAATTAGCAAGTATTTTTATTGACGATTTTTGAATCCATATTCACTAGGAAAATGGGTCTATACTTTTCTTTTTTTGTAATATCTTTAACTGGCTTGGTACTAGGGTGATACTGGCTTCATAGAATTCGTTTAGTAGTATTCCTTGTTCAATTTTTGGAAGAGCTTGAGTAAGATTGGTATTAAATCTTCTTTGAATGCTTGGTACAACTCACCTGTAAAACATCTGGTCTTGGCTTTTTCATTTGGGGGAGCTGTTTGGTGCCTATTTTGATCTCTTTACTTGTGATTGATTTGTTGAAGTCTTCTATTTCTTCTTGGGTCAGAGTAGGTTGTTTATACATTCCTAAGACTTTTTCCATTTTGTCTACATTGTCTTGCTTTTTTAGCATAAAGTTTTTCATAGTATCCTCTTATGATATCTCTTATTTCCGGGGGTTCAATAAGAATGTTCCCATTTTCATTTTTTATTTTTATTTAATTTATTTTCAGCTTCTCCTTTTTTTCCCCTTAGTCAGTGTAGGTAAGGATTTGTCAATTTTGTTAATAGAATAGTCTCAAAGAGCCAATTTTGGTTTTGCTAATTCTCTCTATTGTTGTTTTTTCTCAGTTTCATTTATTTCTGCTCTGATCTTTATTATTTCATTCCTTCCACTTGCTTTGGGATTAGTTTGCTGTTCTTTTTCTAGTTCCTCCAGCTATGTAGGTATGTTATTGATTTTAGTGCTTTCTTCTTTTCTAATGTAAGCATTAAGGGCTATAAATTTCCCTCTCAGCACTGCCTTCACTGCATCCCAGAGGTTCTGATATGTTCTGTTCTCATTGTCATTCAGATATTTATTGATTTCTCTTGAAATTTCTTCTTTGACCCACTGATTACTTTTGAGTGTGTTGCTTACTCTTCATATATATGTGAATTTTCTCTTTTTCTACCTCTTGTTAATTTCCAACTTTATTCCATTATGATCAGAGAAAGTGCTTTGCATAATTTCAATCTTGTTGAATTTATTGAGATCTGCTTTGTGACCCAACATATAGTCTATCCTGGAGAAAGAACCATGTGCACTTGAAAAGAATGTATGTCCCGCTGTTTTGGGGTGCAATGTTTTGTATATGTCTATGAAGTTTAGTACATTTATTGTATTATTCAAGTTCTCTCTTTTCTTATTAATCCTCTGTAGATGTTCTATATATTGATAAGAATGGTGTATTGACGTCTCCAACTATTCTTGTAGGTGTGTCTATTTTTCCCTTCAGTTTTGTCACTGTTTGCCTCATGAATCTTGGGACATCCTGGTTAGGTGCATATACATTTATGATTGTTATTTCTTCCTGGTGAATCATCCCTTTTATTAATATGCAATGTCCTTCATTGTCTCTAATAATAACATTTTTGCTTTTAAAGTGTATTTCATCTGATATAAGTATAGTTACCCCAGCTTTCTTTTTTTTTTTTCTGCATGCATGGAATAACTTTTTCCAACATTTCACTTTCAATCTATTGGTATCCTTGGATCTAAGGTGAGTCTCATGCAGACAGCATATAGATAGCTCATATTCTCTTAACCCTCCCACCAGTCTGCATCTTTTGATTGGGGAGTTTAACCCATTAACAGTTAATGTTATTACTGTAAAGGCAGTACTTATTTCATCTATTTTGACCTTTGGGTTATATCTGTCATATTTTATTTTCACTATTCTCTTGACACTTTTCATTATTGTTACTGATACAATCATCATTTCTAGGCTCTCTTCCAAGCCTCTCTCTCCTGTGTTTTCTATTCAAGCTGTAAAACTTCCTTTAGTATTTCCTGCAATGTTGGTCTTTTTCTTATAAACACTATTAGTTTCTGTTTATCTATGAATATTCTAAACTCACCCTCATTTTTTAAAATTTATTGAAGTTTATCACTCGTACATGAACATTCATAAACAATAAGTGTATAGTAATAGTTGTGAACTTATACAACAAACATACATAACATCATACAGGACTCACATACCTCATCCTACAACCCATACCTTGCATTGTTGTGAAACATTTGTAACTAATGATTAAAGAGTATCCTGAAAATACTATTATTAACCAAAGTATTTTCCCCAAACTCACACTGTTGTTATTATTATTATATCATTTATACATGAACATACATAAACAATAAGTGTATAGTAAAAGTTGTGAACTTACTAGGCAAACATGCATATCATCATACAGGGGTCCCATTCATCAACCCACTACCAACACCTTGCATTGTTGTGAGACATTTGTTACAAATTATGAAAGAATATTTTCAAAATCTTACTACTAACTATAGTCCTTATCTTACCTTTGGTGTATTTTCCCCCCAACCTACCTTATTATTAGTTTTTAAATATATTTTTATGATAGAGTTTTAAACTTACAAAACAATCATGCACTTGTGAAGAATTCCATACAACACCTCTCTATCAACATACCTCACCATGGTGGAACATTTTTTACAAATTATGAAATGATATCATCAGACCATTACCACCAACCGTGGCCCATCATGTACATTTGTCACACTTTTTCCATACTCATCCATTATCAACACATTACATCTTTGGCATAGATGTGTGAATATTACATTATTAGTGCTAACCACAGTCCAAAGGTCACTCCAGTTATATTTTTCCTCATGTTTCTCCACATTCCCACCACCCTGCAATAGTGATGTACATCTGCTCTACTTCACAAAGGACACTCTTGAATCTGTACTATCAACCACAATTCTCATCCACCTCTGTGTTTAATATGTTATTCAGTCCCTAGACTCTTCTCTAGCTTTCTGTCAATTGGCATTCACATCCTAGACTACCCGTTTCAGCCACATTCCCATCTATAAACCAGCTGTTACTTGATACAATGTGTTACCATCCACTCTATACATAATTTCCACACTTTTACAGTAAAGTTAATTAAAACTTCTACATACATTAAACATCAGTAGTCAATCTCGGTCCTCCTCTTCTCTCTTTTAAGAATCTACCACCTACCACCAGGTCTTGAAGATCTTTTCTTACATTTTCCTCTAGAAGCTTTATGGTTCTTGCTTTTATATTTAGTTTTTTAAATCCATTTTGAGTTAATTTTTGTATAAAGTGTGAGACAGGAGTCCTCTTTCCTTCTTTTGGCTATGGATATCTAGTTCTATCAGCACCATTTGTTGAAAGGACTGTTCTGCCCAACCTGGGTGGGTTTGACAAGCTAGTAAAAAATCACTTGATCATAGATGTGAAGGTCTGTTTCTGAACCATCAATTCAGTTCCACTGGTCTATGTTTCTGTCTTTATGCTAGTACCATGCTGTTTTTGCCACTGTACCTAGGTAAGTGACAGTCTGGAAGTGAGAGTCCTTCAACTTTGCTTTTTGGTTTTAAGATGTTTCTGGCTATTTATTGCCCTTCTCAAAAAATCTGATAATCATGTTTTCAATTTATTTTTAAAATGCTGGTGGAATTTTTATCGGGATTGCATTGAATCTGTATATCAATTTGAGTAGATCTGAGATCCAGATGATATTTAATTTTCCAATCTGTGAGCATGGAATGTTTTTCCAATTTTTTAGGTATTATTTTTTTTCTTTTAACAATGAATTGTAGTTTTCTGAATACAAGGACTTTGCATTGTTGGTTAACTTTATTGTTAAATATTTGGGTTTTAACTGGCATATTTTATTTTCATCATTCTTTTGACACTTTTAGTTAATTTTATTGTTATAATCTTCATTTCTAGACTCTCTTCGAGGCCTCTTTCTCCTGTCTTTTCTTTTCAGGCTGTAGCACACCCTTTAGTATTTCCTACAAAGCTGGTCTTTTGGTTATGAACTCTCTCAGTTTCTCTTTATATGTTAATATTCTAAACTCACCCTCATTTTTGAAAGACAATGTGGTGGTTAGGCTAATGTGTCATCTCGGCCAGATAATTGTGTCCAGGTATTAGGTCCAGCAAGCACTGGGCTAATTGTAATACAAAAGCATTTATGGACTTCAATCACCAGTGAGTGTACTGCATGGATGGCTGATTACCTCTGCATCAATCAGGGAAATTAGATCAAGAATGGATGTCGCTTTTATCAAATCAGTTGGCTGCCTCAAAAGGGGAAGTAATTTCAAAATTCAGAGAGAATTTCCCAGTACGTATTTGGACAGCCAGCTTCTCCCAGAAACTCATCAAGGACCTTTCATCAGTCTTTCATTGGAGCCCCTGGCTTGCAGTCTGCCCGCGGAACCTGGACTTGTGTATCGCCACAGTCATGTGAGAGACTCTTATAAAATCTTATACTATTGACAGATATCTCCTGTTGATTCTGTTTCCCGAGAGAACCCTGACTAATACAGCTGGTACCAGGAGTGGTTCTTGAAGAACAGAGTCTTTAACATGGGATGTCTGAGGTGGTTCTCTACTCTAATTGGATTCAAGGGTACTAATGGCTCCCTTTCCAATAATGAAGAGGTTGCTAAGAGTCCATTGCTTGAGCTGGCAATAGAGATATGCAAAATAGCCTCACTGGATTCCCCTACTTCCACACTTATAAGAAGGAGGATCTGGGTGAGAGTGTTAACAGAATTTTGTGGAGTAAAAAAAATAATGATGTTGGCTGGCTCCTCCTAGATACTCTGGATATAGTTAAAAAAGAAAGGGATGAGTTAAAGTCTTTAAATTTGAAACATAAATGCTACATGAGTGATATAAAAGTTTCTATGTGTGCCTTGAAAGAAAATCTTGTCTCTTGTAGCCAAAGACTTGAGATACCTGAGAATCAAACCCAGATGCTCATTGTATGAGTAGCAGAATTACAGAGGAAACTAAAATCTCAACTTTGCAGAGTTTCTGCAATTAAAGTGAGGGCGTTGATTGGGAAGGAGTGGAACCCCGAGGATTGGGATGGAGACATATGGGATGATGATAATATTGGTGGGGACATTGGAACTCTAAATTCTGCTGAAACTTTACCAGATAAACCTGTGATGGCCTGCCCTGTGGAGACCACACCTTGTCAACCTTGTATCATGGAGACTCCAGCCTGCCCCAGGGAGTCCAGGCCTCCTTCCAGCTCTGAGGTGTGTACCAACCAAACTGAAGCCTGCACTGCACAGCCTCTGGCCTGCCCCAGAGAGTCTGGAGCTCCTCCCAGCCAAGAGGCAGATACCAGCCAAACTCCAGTATGCACTGCCCAGCCTCCACCCTGCCCTGAGGAATCTACCTTTCAACCCCTGCATGAATAGATTAACCTTGTCTCACCAGAAGAAAATGCAAAATAATGCCCTGAGGTCAGTACCTGCAAGACATCTCTAATCCTTCTCCATACCCACCCCTCCACCCCTCCTATCTTCAAGACCTATTGCTAGACTAAAATCACAACAAGCCCCCAAAGGTGAAATACAAAGTGTGACCCATGAGGAAGTACGCTATACTCTGAAAGAACTGCATGAGTTTTCTAACTTATATAAACAGAAATCAGGGGAATATGTGTGAGAATGGATACTAAGGGTGTGTGATAATGGTGGAAGGAATATAAAGTTGGATCAGGCTGAATTTACTGATATGGGCCCACTAAGCAGAAATACTGGATTCAACACTGTAGCTGGAGGGGTTAGAAAGGGCTCAAACAGTTTGTTTGGGTGGCTGACTGAAACATGGATCAAACGATGGCCTAGCATGTCTGATGTTGAGATGCCTGATTTGCCCTGGTATACAGTAGACGAAGGGTTTCAAAGACTTAGAGAGATTGGAATGCTAGAATGGATTTACCCTTTGAGACCTGCTCACCCACCCCAGGAATGTCCAGAGGACACATCATTAACCAGGACTGTGAGGAATAAATTTGTCAGGCTAACCCCATCTTCCCTGAAGAGCTCTGTGGTTGCTCTTCTCTGCAATCTGGATATTACCATAGGCAGGGTTATAATGGAATTGGAATCCTTAAACATTACAGGGATGATCAGATTTCGGTCCCGTAAAAGTCAAGTAAGGGCAGTGAATCGCCAAAGGCAAGGTGGGCATGGCTACCGCAATGAAAGACAGATTCAAAACAGCACACCAAATAGTCCGAGTCGCATGGAGTTACGGCACTGGCTAATAGATCATGGGGTACCTAGAAGTGAAATACATGGGCAGCCTACTAAACCTCTTCTGGATCTGTATAAGCAGAAGAGTTCTAGGCCTAGTGAACAAAACCCTAACTCAAATTACAGATGTAGAGAATCACGGCCCCTTAATCAATTCCCAGACTTAAGACAGTTTACAGACCCAGTGCCCCTTGAATGAGGAGAAGGCCAGGTCCCCTTGGGGAAGGATCCTGTTAAACTGCCAAAAATTTATACTGTTAATCTTCCTCCCACCTTTCCCCAGGGAGACCTATGGCCTTTTGCCAGAGAACTGTGCATTGGGGAAAAGGAAATGGATCAGACATTTGGGGGATTATCAGACACTGGCTCAGAAGTCACAGTAATTCCAGGAGACCCAAAACGTCACTGTGTTCCACCAGTCAGGGTCAGGGCTTATGGAGGTCAGGTGATTGATGGAGTTTTAGCTCAGGTCCATCTCACAGTGGGTCCAGTGGGACCCTGGACCCATTCTGTGGTTATTTCCCCAGTTCCAGAATGGATAATTGGAATAGACATACTCAGTAACTGGAAGAATCCCCACATTGGATCCCTGATTTGTGGAGTGAAGGCTATTATGGTTGGAAAAGCCAAGTGGAAGCCACTAGAACTGTCCTTGCCTAGCATAATAGTAAATCAAAGGCAATACTGGATTCCTGCAGGGATTGCAGAGCTTAGTGCCACCATCAAGGATTTCAAGGATACAGGGGTGGTGACTCCCACAACATCCCCATTCAACTTTCCTATTTGACTGGTGCAGAAAACAGATGGATCTTGGAGGATGACAGTAGATTATCATAAACTTAACCAGCTGGTGACTCCAATTGCAGCTGCTGTCCCAGATGTGGTATCATTGTTTGAGCAAGTCAACACTTCTCCTGATACCAGGTATGCAGCTGTTGATCTGGCAAATGCTTTTTTCTCAATTGCCATTAGTAAGGACCACCAGAAACAG
>PVKH010034668.1:0-11833 GCA_004027955.1 Chaetophractus vellerosus | reverse complement strand
CTCTAAGCCAAACTCAGCATATGAATGCATTACCATCCTCCCAGCGTGGGACATGATTCCTGGGGATGAGCCTCTCTGGCAATGAGGGATTACTAACAAATGCCAACGGGTAGCACGACTGGAAAAATACTTCTAATGAAAGGGGTAAATGGTAAAGACAAATGAGTTCATAGGGCTAAGAGACTTCAAAGTGAGTCGGGAGGTCAAACCAGAGGTAACACTTATGCAGATCCCAGTAGGACCTCCTAGGCTTCTAATGTGGATATCAACCCAAACAGAGGGGCTCCTGAGGGTAGATAGCCCCAGAGTTTGGTGCCTTACCAGTGGGCCCTAATTTGGAATCCTTACTCCTGAGAGTGACAGAGTCTGATTGAAATTTGTCTTCACTATACATGGTCCATCTGTCTCTTCTATTCAAACCTATATGTGATGCCATAGATTTAGGTGTACTTCCAGAGACTGGAGACTATGGGCTGTCCATGTGCCAGCTGGGTCCAGAGGCTTGGTGGACCTGCAACTCCCACTCTACAAGTCAATGGATTCACCCAGCACACCTAGTGGGGAGATGATGATGGATGATGGCTATCCTGGGGAATGGAGAGAGCCTCCAGCTGCAGGCAGGATAATCTCTTCCATTGTATCCACAGGATATAAGCCCCCTCTCACTTGGTGGTGGAGGGGACATCACCATCCTAGACTCTTCGGGATTGGGGGAAGAGCTGTGGACTTGAGTGGACTTGTTGGTGTCCTGTTATAGACTTGTGATTCACACAATGGAAGAAATTACAAAAATTATGTGGAGCCAGGGGCCACTGGACGCTTTGGGGGCAGGGAGAGGAAAGGGCAGTTGTAATACAGGGGCTTTTTGGGGACTTGGGAATTGTTTTGGGACTTGGGAATTGTCCTGGTTGATGTTTCAATGGAAAATATAGGCCATTTTATATATATAAAAAGACAAAACAAAACTACTGTTTATAAAAAATGACAAATGCATTTTACAACCTGTATAGTTTTGGTGTTAATAGTAGACTATATTATAGACTTCTCCCAGAAGCTGTAACTACCATTTATGTGGTAAAGCAATTAGTTTTGACTTTTAAAATACGTTTAGGTTGCAACAAACAAAAAAGATTTTTTCATGAAGCATAATAAGAATTTGAAGGACTGTAAATGTGTTATTTGCAGAACTTTTAAATGTTGCCCCTGTTTCAGAGTCCAGTCTTTTCCCTGTACTTCGCCCTTTTGATGCAATTGTAAACAATTGTATGTTTATTCCTTAAAATGCATTTCTATGGGTAAATAACATAATGGCATTATTCTATAGGTAAATGACACTGAATATAAGACTTAGATTAATCACATAGGTTAAATTTCCTCAGAAAAGATGGAAAAGGACAATAAACTATTTCTCGTTTATAAAATATTTATTCTTTTTATTTTAATTCATGGTGGTTAAGGAAGTCAATTATTTCTATGTTCTAGAGAAATAGTTAAGAGAGTTTCCTGAACTAATTTATAGTAAAGGGCATAGACTGCAAACTATGTGCCTTAGCTGAAATGGAAATTTATATCAGCTTTTTCCAACAGTAAGGAAAACATTTGACTCATACAGACAAGTCCAAGTCACTGTTTCACCACCTTTTAGCTGTGTGATTTTTAGTAAGTAACAGTTTCCAAAAACTTGGTTTCTTCATGTATTAAGTGGGGAGGAAGTTTGATAAAGTTAAAAGTTTTTAGTTTTAAATAAGACAAAACATTTTGCAAAACACTCTACACATGAAAGCTATAATTAAGAGTTTTAATTGGATCCAATGTATAAATTGGGCATAGAGTCTAAGATAGTTATTATGGGGAGTTCAAATGAGGGTAAATTGCTACCTGCTGTTGATAAAACAGGTCCTGAGAGGTTTTGTGAACAAGGTGGCAGGTGAAATGTGATATACATTATGTCAAAACTTCATTTGACATAGACACATAATGTCTTACATAGAGGAAGGAATCTAAAAACGTGATACTGTGAAAATTGATTAAATTTTAAATTATAAATAAGGAAATCCTAGAAAATAACTATGCATTTGGTATCTTTGGATCATTTTTTTTAAAGATTTATTTTTTTTAATTTATTACATATCCCTCCCCTTTCTGCTTGTTCTTGCTGTGTTCATTCTTGCATTCTTCCGTGTCTTGCTTGTCCCACTCCACCATTGAGGGGGCCCACCGAGTCAACTCACTGTGCTGTGGCCTGCCTATGGCGGGGGCTTTGCCCTGCCCGTGGTGGCTTTGCCCTGCCCGCAGTGGCTTTGCCCTGCCCACAGCGGCTTGCCTTTGCAAGGCGGTCTGCCCGCTTGAGGAGACCCCGGGAACCGAACCCAGGGCTTCCTATGTGGTAAACTGGCGCCCTACCACCTGGCTACAGCCGGCCATTTTGGATCCTTTTTTAAACCACCTATGATACCAATATGAGGAATTTATATTTCAACCTGAAGACATTGGAAACTGTTGAAGGGTGATGATATGTTTGATGTTATATTCAGTATGGAACAAAGGAACAGAAATTTATTGGGTCCAGACACTGTGCTCTGCATAGTATTGCAAGATACATATCATTAATCCATTTTCAAGTATTCGAAAACTGAGTCTCAGAGAGTTTAAAAATAGAACCAGTGACATACAGACAAGACTAGTAGAAACAAGATCAAATCCAAATCTACCCAGTTCTAAATTGTTTCATTACTCCATGGGGCCTTAAAGATTAATCTGACAAGTGTGCACTGAGGATTTTTTTTTTAAATGAAGAGGCAAAAAGGGAGTGAAATCACACAGGAAGCTTATTCATGATGTAACAGACATTTAAAGAGATGTGTGGTAAACTAAAAGTGTTTCATTTTTAATGAAGCATTTGTTAGGACCCATTTGCTTGAATCTTCTATTTTCTAAACATTGCCAGATGCACCTATTAATTTATTTTTTATTTCAGAATAATGTAAATGGAATTTATGATATCTGGTCTGCTGCCTTTTTTTGTAAATAATTTTATTGAAACCCACCCATTTCCATTGGTATTTTCTAGCTGCATTCATGCTAGAATAGTAGAGTTGAGTATTTGCAACAGAGAATGTCTAACCTGTAAGCCTAAAATATTTACTTATCTGGCCTTTTTCACGTTTGCCAACTCATTCTCCAGAATCCCCAACAGCAACCCTTCTTTAACTTGAGTCCATGACCTCAGTCTCCAGATGCCACCGTTAACAATATCTGCTCACCACAACCCCAATGCTGCTTTGCTCACTAATTTGAATTTTGTTTCTTTATTTTAACCACTTCCTCAGAAACATACTCAAATTTATTCTCAATTCCACTGTTACGTACTCTAATGGACTTCCCATATGCTTTCCTTATCTCATCACCTTAATTTTTCTTATAAAACCTACAACAATCCATAGATATCTTGTTTATTTATTTGTTAACAATTATTATTGCTCCGTCCTCCACCATGCACAAAATAAGCTCCATAGGGGTTTAGACGCTGATCTTCTAAATCATATTTGAATTTCTCAGGCCTAATATAGTTCTCGGCAAATAAGTCCTCCTTAGAATTGTAAAAGGTATTATGAAACTAAAAATAATGTACATTCAGCTAAGTTTAGTGAATGTTGGGTTAAATTTAAATAGGTTTCATTATGTAAAGACATCTCATATCCTTTAATATATTAATGTAAATTTAGAGTCTCTAAGAGGAAGATTAAGTATGTGGTGTTTCCCAAATCGAATTGATTGTTAAAATTTTATTTCATGAATACTTTTCATAGACAATACTATAAGGAGTGCTAGAAAATGTGCTATGTTGAAAATATATTACATATGTTATTTTGATTTATGAGAAACAGACTTACACATTAAAATAGGTGAATTTAGTAAAAATGTGTTGGGCATCTTTTAAGTATAAAACTACTAGAAACTATAGGGGATGCAAAGATGGAGCATTCCTGGAGTGTATAAATTAGTGGGCCGATGAAGGTACACACCGATAACTTTAAAGTAAAAAGGATGGTAAAATGGGGACAGATTATGCTATTTGAACAAAGGACTGAAAAATTATTTTTTTTTGTTAGGGCAAAGGCAGGGATTAGAATTGGCTTAAAGAGATTTTATATATTTATTATTAAATACACTCCATCCAATCCAAGGGAAAAATAGTGATTTTGATTAGTAGACGAATACAAATAGCCAATACACTGACTGAAAGAGATCTAACATCATAAAAATGCACATTTAAACAAATTTTAAAAATAGTTTCCAGGAGAAGTCATTTGAGGCAGTCTTGGAATGTGGGCAAAGATTTGTTAAGGAGAATTGGAACTCAAATTCACATTTCTTTTCAGGTCATGGATTTTATAGGGAAATGCACAGAACATTTTGGAGTTAGAAGAGACTTAAATATCATCTAGCCAACCCATTCATTGTAATGGATTTGAAAAACAAAGACCAGAGGTTTTTAAGTGACTTATCAAAAATTACATAGTTAATTAAAGACAAAGTCAGAATACTGTTTTTCATATAATTTTCATGAAAGATGGAAAAATGTACTCATCAATTAATTTAGCATTTACTGAAAAAATTACTATATTCCAGGTACCATGGAAATAAAATCTGTTAGCAGCGTAAGAATGGGTTAGAAATACATATGAAAGATTATGGTAATTCAAAGATCACTGAGTCATGGGAGGAAGTCAGGATGGATTACATTCAATTACTAGAAGCCACTGCCTTCTGCTTATTTCTCACATTTCTTTCAAGCTTGGTTGATCACTGTTATTCAAACATGAATATTTAATTGGCAACAATATCTGCTAACTCAGCTTTTCCTCTTACTTAAATATAATGGTGGGAGTGTTTAATAAAATTACATTTTAAGAAGTAAGGCAGGATTCTTGGAAGAAGACTTAATATGCATATAAGAAATTATTTTAAATCTAGTAATATTTTATTAGTCATTTCTTGACATTATTATTTTCCTTATTTAACTGAGAAATATTTTATTCCCAATTTAAAAATAAGAAAGCCTACAAATTATGTGCTTTTCAAAAATTAATTTAAAATACTTTTGATAACATACTTAAAACTTTATTGTTAATTAAATTAAAGTAAGACTTACTGATGAGCTTTGTGTAGATTTAGAAAATTCTACCTTTGAATTTCTCAAGGGAAAAATCTACATCTTTTCTTTGAATGACACCATTAAGGTTTAGCTACACATTTTATTTTTCTTATATGTCTGTCAGGACTATTAGTTAATGCCATTATATATGAAATAATGCATTTTGAGTATTATAGTTCAACAGAAAATATCTGCGTTCTTATTTACCATGTAAGCTTAGCTTATTTCATTTACTTACGTCATGTTCCCAAAACAAAACATTAATACAATGCATAGTTGATGGCCCCATCTTAGGCATTGTCCTTGAAGAAAGCATACTTTTTTCTCCTTTTCTTTGTGATTGTTGTTTCTAATAAAATAACCTTTCAAAAATGGAGAAAGAAATTTTATATTGACTTTTAAATTGAGTTTCTGTTAGTGATTATATTTTAAGAGGTCTTTGTTTCTGGATTGCTGCATTGCCACACTATATATAAATAAACAATTTATGTGTTTTCTATTTCCCATAGATTCTACAAAGAAATTAAAGGATGTTCTTGAAGAATTCCATGGTAATGGCGTCCTTGCAAAGTATAATCCTGAAGGGGTAAAACTTCTCTTTTCTTTATATCAGTTTCATATGTATGCATTTGGGAGAAATTTAAATGCTTTGTATATAGGCTATATATATGTGTGTGTGTATATATACACATATATATGATAGAGAGAGAGAGAGAGATGGATACACAAACACCATGACATAAAGAAAATTAAGTCTCAATGAAATTTTGTTCTGGAAGATATGTAAATACATTTTTCATCAAAAAATGTTTTGATTGTGAAAATAATTTGTCCGTGTTTTATGCTTGAGAAAGAAAAGATCATCTACGGAATAATATTAGATTCTTTTCCTAGAAGACAGGAAATGAGATTTGAGAGAGGCACAGAAGGAGGGATCCTGACTCTCACTATATGACCTACAGAATTTAACTCAAATGGATGTGAATTTGGGGCAGGGAGTTGTTCCTTTCAGGGAATTATTTCCTTGACCAATGGAAGATTCTGTGATGGCTAAAAATAGTCTATCAAATTAAAGAGCCAATTTGGGCAAATAGAGAGAATTTTCTTCTCTCTATTTTGTGTTAAATGTATTAACATAATATATATTAAGATTCTGAATCTCTGAATTTTTTCCTTATATAAATTTCGAATGTCCTGTCATTTTTTTTTGTCATTTGCTTTTGATCACCATGATTAAAGGAATGAAAGCCTTTCCCTTCCAAATTATTTGTTAAATAACCTTTCATTTGATATTAGCTGAGTTATATTACATTTTAAGTGTATGATCACCATTACTATGAGTTCATTTGCAGCATCACTTAAGTGAAATTTGGGTTGCATGGGAATTAAAACAAATTGATCTTTGCAAAAGACCCTTTTGCCTGGATTTCTAATCTAGCCATCTAGATAGATCTGTTTCCTGACTAAATTTGATTTGTTTTTTTCATTGTTGTTTTGTATTTGCATGTTTCCAAGAGCGTGGTTCTTGCTTATTCTTTAATATTGTACTTCTCTGGGATTTATTCAACTTATATTTTAGCTATCACAACCCAATCTCTAAATTCCAACCTCATAACTTTCATATTGTTCTATAATTTCCTTTCAGTATTTTCATAGCTAGCTATGTTTCTTATCATATTTTATCTTTCTCTCTGCATCCTAATATATTGCTATACTTTTTAAAACTCCTTAACCTTACTTTTATTTTACTTTGGAAAAATAAAATTAATATTTAGTGCCTATAAAAGATGGGTAAACAAAAGGCATTTGAAAGTCATCTCCGTTTTCCTATATGAGGGGGAAAACAAATATCTGGTCTATTTTTTCTCATATTTTCTTTGCCCAGATGCTTTAAAATGAGGGAAGAAAATGATAAACTTGTAGAACTGAACATTTCAAAGTCTAAGAAATCAGAGAGGCAAAAGTAAAGATGACAACTTTATTGAATTGCTTTAAAGATCCAAAAATGTCATCATTTTTTACATTCCAACCATTCTTTAAATTTTGCATGGAATTGAACCTGTACACAGAGAAAAACCTGTTTTTTCTCTGTAAAGCTAGCTACTGGCTATAAATACAGTTGAAACATGAATTTCTTTTTTCACAAAGTAGCCTTTTTGCTTCAATGATTTCTCATTTAAACTATTCTTAAGACTCATTCCTAATGATGTAATGTATTTCATGAAGATAGTCCATCACTGTTACTGGATTTATTGAGGTATTTTACTAGATTCATCATTAGACACACATATGATGTCAGTCTTTTCAAAAATGTAAAACCTCTCCATAAAGGCAAAGAACTGTGGTAAAAATGCATTTTTGAAATAACGAACAGTTGGAAAACAAAAAGCTAGATCTCATAATGACCCCAAAGCAATACTAATTTAAGAGTGAAACCACATTCTAATCTTAATGCTGATAAGAATTTCTTCAGAAGAAGAAAATTTCAAAGTTTATAAGACTGTGTTAGAAACCTATATGTATATTTTTAAAAGATAACAGGAAATTATTATAAATTTCCAGTGTTGAGAATGAAATCTTTAAGACCATGAAGTTCTCTCCAATACATGACATCATCCATTTTATGAAAGATTATTCTAGCAGTATGAAATAGTCATATGAATTCACATGTAAAACTATTACTCTCTTTTGACTGGTCAAGTTGACCCCAATGTTGTTTGGTGTGGATGGCTCTTTATTAATGCTCAATGATATTAGAAAAATTAGAAAAAGGAATTATCCAGTCTATTTTTAAAATGAGTAATTAATCCCTTATTTTCTAAGATGAACATGGCTTGTACTAACCACATAAAATGTATTTTCAAGGAAAGAACAATCTAAATATCTCTTAAGTTGCTTTTCCCTCTACAAAGTACAACTGCTTAAATGGTAGATTGCGTTAGGTTTTTGCTTATAATTCACTTGAATTACTGAATTTGAAAAGGGCTGTATATAAAAATCTGAATCCAATGAAGTTGTGACCTGTTTAGGTCTATTTTTTTTTAAGGAGGTATCTGGGAATGAACTTGGGACCTTGTACATGGGAAGCAGGAGCTCAATCATTGAGCTACACCCACTCCCAAGGTCTATTTTTAAATGTTATACGTGGATGAATCTTTTAGTTGTCATTCTTTTATTTTAAAGATAATTTGGCGATCATTTTTGAACAAATGAATCACAGAATCATAGAAGACAGATGTGTAAAAAGTCCTTAAAGTTTTTCTAAGAATAAAAATCTGAAAAAGACCTTGTAATTCCAGAATTAATAAATTTACAAAGTTTTGCAATAGAGAAACTCATCCTCATAAAAGTAAAATGCCTTTCCCAAGATTAATGAGCTAGGGTCCTGACACTAATAGCAATTAAATCTTATTTGTCTTAAATCACACTTTGAGGTCACTGCCTTTTCCTCTCCACTTCACTGGCCAGGCTCCAGAATGAGAGGGAAAGCTTTGGGAGATAAGAATAAGGGGAAGGGGTAGGTAATTCAAGTGCACTGGATGGCATTGCTGGTGTTACAAGGGTTTCATATCCCGGTACACAAAATTATTACTGACTCACATCTAACAAGGTAAGAGATTTCTATTAGTCCCTGCCTAGTCTATGAATATGATAACAGCTCTTTTATAGTACAGATCCAGTCTTAGTGAGAGGGTTCACAATAAAACAGTCAGGATATCTCAGATATAAATAACCTCATGAAAATCCTGGAATTTGGTAATATGAGAAAAAATCACTTTGGCATTACATGCATATGATTTTGTCCTCTATTTTTACCTGGAACCCACATAGTTCCAGTGATATCTAAAAATGATAGGAAGACATTAAGCAGTGGCAGATGTGTATATAAATAGAGGCAGAGAGAGGCCAGACATGCTATACAAAATAGGAAGAATTATCAGGAGTGGGGAATAAGTTTTCATAATATACTTTATATGCACCATTATATTTTCACAGTTTTCTCTGGAAGGTTTCAAGCATACTGTATGTGTTATTCATTATATTTATCTTATGTCAATTAGAACTATTTGCTTATTATAGTCAAAGCTTGCTCGATTGATTTACGCAGTGAATCTCAAATTTTAGCATGTATCAGAATCACTGAGAGGAAATGTTAAAACACAGATTGCTACCCCCTCCCCTCATCCGTACTCCCATACCTGTCAGTGTCTGGGTATTGGTTCTGCGGTGAATCTCAAAACTTTGCATTTCTATTGATTTTCCAGTAGATACTCTGGATCTGCATTTTGAGAACCATCAATCTAGTGCATGTTTTAAAATCAGTCTATAAACTTGAACTTTAAATTATTGGAGGTATGAGATAATGACTATAAATTATCTTACATTAACACATGTATTCTTTCTTTCCTTGCATGCACAGAAACAAGACATTCTTAACCAAGTAAGAAATTTTCTTTTCTATTGAAATCTGTCTTTCCTTCGTTTTTCTGATATGAGCTATGAGTTTTTCATCCACATCACTGAGTTATACTTCTTTTATCAATAATATTCACGTAGTGTTCCAGATTTCCTGTAATACTCATAACATAAATGAGGTCAGGTGAAACAGAAAATATGTTCAAAAAGAGACAAGGCTGCTCATTTCATTAAGATCTCAAATGGAGATGGTACTGTAGTATAATAACAAAAGTTCCAGTGTGGACTTCAGTTTTGCAGACTGTGGAATTTACTTTTCTAATTCCCCTACGACATAAATTGAATTTAAAATGTAATTAATAGAGCCATTTTTTTTTTTTTTGGTCTAAAGCACTGTATTATTATCTTGGGGGAAACAAAAACTGAAAATTCATGGATTCTATGAAGGGGAGGAGCGTAACCAATCTGTTGCTTCAGGTGCTCTCTCAGTAAATACTATTTTGTGAACGAAGCTTTAAGTCAGTGGTTCATTTGGTTACATAGAATTACAACACATTTTTGGGTACTCGCAATGGATATTTCTGTCATGCTGGAGTAGCTGTGCCTATTTTCCTCACCACTTGAGGAATATTTCTTACTAAAATGCATGAGTTGTCTAAAACTATAATATTGTCTTCTTTGGGCAATGCTGGATACTTACTAGCTACTTCTAATTTTCAAGTTTCCATTTGGTTTTAATGATAACAAGCACTTTAAATTCATGCCCACCATGTCACAATACAATTGATCATTTAAGAATTATCATGGATGACATAAAGATCCTACCAAGAACATGTTACAATCTCTTAAGATGTGGCACTACTGAAATGGCAACTCATTGACCATGTCTTTTAACAGTGTCCATTCCAGAGGATGACCTTTTTGCATTCTCATCACAGACCTTTTGGTAACTAGTTTGCTCCCTGAAGACTAGTGATTACATGGTTCTTTGTAGGTTACCTTTCAGAGTAAACAGTTGCTGTTAGTGTTTATGGTGTCACCCCTCAGCAGTTAAAGGAGCCTATGTCAAGCAGCTCCTTGGTCAACAAACATACCCTTCTGCACACCTCATATCCCCACTGGAGACTATCTGAAAACTAAGATTGCCTAGGTTTTTCTTGGGGTCATTAGGATGAATGTCTTCCTTCCTTTTGCTTGCTCTCTTTGTTCTATAGGCACTTGTTTAGTAGGCAAGCAACTTCAGTTGTTGACTAGTAAGAACAGGGAAAGCTGAAGATAGCCAGAGGAAGAAAGAATGAGAAAATATGCATTATTGCGCTATGTGTGTTTCTTTGTCTATATTCTGTGAGTGTAGGATTTTCTCTGTATATGTTTCCTGTATGTTGAATATCCTTGACCAAGTTTGGATTACACTTTCATAGCTCCTTGTGCTTTCCTTATCTTAACTTGGTACTCAGTACTGTAGTTTCTGTTAATGTGTATATCCTTTAACTTAAAGCACATGACCTTGATTCAAGTCCCTTAACAGGAAACCCAGAATTCTGAACCTACATTTTGTAGTGCTGCTACCTAATGTAATATTTCAAATGTTCTTAAAAAAGATTATCAATTCACAGAAGGACCTTCTTGCATTTGTACTATTAATGAGAGTTCTCATCTAATTCTGGGTTCACTATGTTATTCAGTCCCTAGATTATTGTCTAGCTTTCTTTCAACTGACATTTACACTCTTAGACTACCCTTTTCAGGCACAATCCCATTTATAAAACAGCTGTTACTCATTATAATGTGTTACCACCAACTCCATCCATTTCCACACTTTCACTGTCAAGTTAATTAAAACTTCTACATACATTAAGCATCAGTACTCCTTTGCAGCCCTCCTCTTATCCCCTAATAACCTATACTTTGGGTATTAACTCCATGTGTTTATTCTGTGTATTTAGTTCATATTAGTGAGAGCATGCAATATTTGGCCTTTTGTGTTTGGCTTATTTCACTTAGCATAATGTTTTCAAGATACGTTTGCAAAATGCAACAATTTTGAGATATGAACTATAGCTAGTAGTAATACTTTGAGGATGCTCTTTCATAGTTTGTTACAAATGTTTCACAGCAATGCAAAGTATTGTTCATAGGGTGACGTATGGGAGCCCTTTATTATGTTATGCATGTTTGTTTTATAAGTTCACAACTTTTACTATGTACATATTGTTTATGTATGAAAGATATGCTTCAATAAAATTTTTAAATAAAAAA
>PVKH010034667.1:0-11834 GCA_004027955.1 Chaetophractus vellerosus | reverse complement strand
TGACCCCTAGAGCCTTCCAAAGGTATGTGGCCCTGTTGTCACCTTGATTTTGGGCCAGTGAAACTGATTTTGGACTTCTGCCCTTCAGAACTGTAAGGGAATAAATACATGCATTGTTTTAAACCACCAAGTTTGTGATAGTTTAAAACAGAAGCTATAAGAAACTAATAAACTCTCCAAACCACTTATTACCCACTCATTTGTGTCTATGAGGAGAGATTATTCCTGAACAATCCTGGCATCTGGCCCTATGTTTTCCTCATTGAGTTTGGTTCCTGGATTTTCTGCCCATAGTGTGCCCTTGAGCACATTGTTGGATTGTCTGCCTCACCACCTGCGACATCCCTTGTGAAGGCAGGGTCCATGTTCATCTTGCTATCCTTGGCAATCTTAGCCCTTCAGCTGGGGTATAGTATTACATTCAACTGTATGACGTTGCCCATTTTAGTCCATGGGCAATTCCATATGTTTCAACCTAATATGTTCTCAATGAAGGTTTGTGGAATACACGCATAAAAGGAGAAGAGTATTTAAGTGTCAGAGGCTAGTCTTGAAGCCCGTCCCCACCTCCTGCAGTTCCCCAATCAGGGCAGCTGGAGAGGTCACCTGGGTGAGGGAGTCCCACTGCTGGAAGCCACTTTTCCTTCAGCTTGCTTGCCCTGCACATCGAATAGCCAGACCTAGTTACCAAATGTGAGCAAAGCCAGAGGTAAAGCCAGAGAAAAGGCACAGGTGTCTGGATCTCTCATCATATAAAGCGTCTTGTAGGAATTAGCTCATTAATCCTGGCAATAACCCTATATGGAGATGCTATTTTTATTCTCATTTTATAGGCAAGGAAATCGAGACAGAGAGTTTAAGTAGCTTGTCCAGGATCTTATTTCTTGCAAGTAGCAATGGTGAGATTCAAGCTCAGTGTGACTCCAAATGTCACCTTTTTTTTTTTTACATTTTAGAAATACCAGTTGTGGTAGAGGAACAAGCAGCACAAGGTAACATTCTCAAAACTGGGGTTTGTCTGCCAGACCTTGCCAAGGTGGATGGCTCTGGGGCCTGGTCTGCTCAGGAAGGTTAAGGTCTTGAACCCCATGCATGGATTTCCTAATTCAATTGAGCATACTGAGCCCTACCTTTTTGGAAAAGGACACAATTTAGCATGCCTATTTCTCCCATAAGATAGTGAGTTATCTTTTTTGCAAACATAGTAGCTAATACTTATTGCCAGAACACTGACATTTTACAAGACCTGTGTATTAGTCAGCCAAAGGGGTGCTGATGTAAAATACCAGAAATCTATTGGGTTTTAAAAAGGGCTTTTATTTGGGGTAGAAGCTAACAGTTATCAGGACATAAAGCATAAGTTACTTCCCTCACCAAAGTCTGTTGCCATGTGTTAGAACAAGATGGCTGCTGATGCCTGCAAGGGTTCAGGCTTCCTCTTCCTCTGAAGGCTCCATGGTCCCAGCATCTTCCAATATATGCTGTAGGCTGGGATAAGTCTCGTCTCTCTCTCCTGGGGCTCATTTCTCTCAGTGCTCAGCTCTCTTCTCACTCCACAAGGCCAGCTGTAGACTATCAGGCTAGCAGCTTCTCTCTCTTCCCTGGGCCTCTGCCGTATCTAATGGAGACTTCTCTCTTTCCTCACATATCTGCTTCTCTGTGTATATACTTCCTGGGGCTACAGCTCTCTTCTCTGCTGTGTGGTTTTTTCTGTGAGTACCCGCCCACCAAGGGGGCGGGGACCCAACATCCTACTGATGTGTCCCAATCCAAGCCCTAGTCATAATTTAATTACACCCAGAGGAACAGACCAGTTTACAAACATAATCCAACATCTATTTTTGGAATTCATAAACAATGCCAAACTGCTGCAACCAGGAAGTTTGAACAGTTCACAAAGGTCCAGGGAAACAAGAGGCATAAAGAATGGGTCTGTTTGAAAATAAACTAATTGTGCACAAAACTTCTTTGGAGTAGCAATATATTATTATGGTAAATCTAGTGAATTGAAACTATTGTTGTGACAAGGTTTTCTATTTTTATGTTGCGGATAATTTCCTGATACCTATCATTTTACAAAATCAAACACACCTTTCAGTGAAAATATGAGAAGAGCAAATTTTCGGCAATAATGTTAGGGGGATGTATTACTGCCTTATTTGAAACTTGAATGCACAAATTGAAAACCCAGGGTTTTTGTTATAGTGGAGGCTATTGGCTTAGTATCCTGAGACTGGAAGCATGGTGCAAATGTTTGAAAATATACATTTCTAAGATGTTTTATTCCGGTGTATTTTGTTGAACTTCTAAACATCAAGAGAACAAGCTAACACAGCAGATGAAAGATGGCAAAGGAAGGGAATTTGCTGTATCTCATCTCATGTGGCATGCTTTCCCACATACTGATATCCTCTTTATTATTTGTAGAAGTACTGATGTTCAGACTGTTATTGCAAGACCTATTTGCAATTTCTTTTCTTATCACTACAGAAATAAGACATGATGGGGGCACTCAGGATCCACATTTACTATATATATATATATTATATATATACACCACTGGACAAGTTCAATGGAACTTTTGATCCAGTTTAATTGGATCAAAAGCAATATTTGTTCAAAGCCAGCTATTTATAAGACACATTGTTAATCTCTGCATTACTATTCAACCTATTTTTCTGGAGTGCATTAAAAGTAGAAAGGGCTACCTGTGAACATTCATACCTGGAGACTGGACTTGTGAGCAGAGCTTAGCCAGAGCTGGGATTCCCTGGGTCTGAGTCCATGCTCATGGACTCACTTGAATAAGTGAATTTGGCTATTCTGTGCCTCTCTTGTAACATGAACTCCATGTTATTAATTTACCGTGTATCTATTGAGCTCATGTCACGTACCCAGGGATTTAATGCAGAGTAATAGAAACTCAGATACTGCTTCAAAAGCATATATTCTGGGAAGCAGAAGTGGCTCAAACAATTGCGCTCCCACCTACCACATAGGAGGTCCTGGATTTGGTTTCCGATGCCTCCTAAAGAAGACGAGCGAGACAGTGAGCTGACGTGATGGGCAGGCACAGAGAGAAGATGCAACAAATGACACAAGGAGGAAAACATAATGCAGGGAGTAGAGGTGGCTCAAGCAATTAGGCACCTCCCTCCCACATTGGAAGTACTGGGTTCGGTTCCCGGTGTCTCCTAAAAAGAAGACCGGCACATGCAAACAGACACAGCAAATGCAAACAATGAGGGGGTGGGGAGAAATAAATAAAGTAAATTTTTAGAAAAGCATGTTTTAGTGGGAAGACAGCAAAATGAAGTAAACAGAGGGGTGTCTACAAGGCAGCAGAGCCTTGGTCAGCTTGGCTTCCAGCACTGGGTATTTTCCGTTGATCCTCTGTACCTTCTTTCCCCTTTTCTCTACCCTGCTTTGAACCCAGGAGGTTGGTATGGAAGTGCTACAGACTCCTTTGCCCTCTGGCTTCCCAAGGCGCCTGATGAGCACCAGCAGGAGATTGAAGGGGGGACTGCAGTGGGGTCAGGGTATGTCTCAGTTTGCCTGGTCTGCTTTGATAAATACCCCACAGTGAGTTGGCTTAAACAACAATTTATTGTCTCACAGTTTTGAAGGCTGGAAGTCCAAATTCAAGGACTTTACACGTGATGCTTTCTCCTAGAGATTTGCCATTCTGGTGCCGGCTTGCCGCAATCCTTGGGGTTCCTTGGCTTGTGTCTCTGCCTCCTTCACCTGGTGATCTGCATCTCCTGGTGTCTGTTCCTCCCATTTCTTCTTACTTATGGCTTCTTCCTGGGGCTTTCCCTGCCTTACTGCATCTCAATTTCCTCTTTTTTGTAAGGTCTTCAGGATTAAGACCCACCCTGATTCAACTTGGCTATATCTTAACTAATAATAACATCTTCAAAATATGCTATTTACAAATGGGTTCACTCCCACAGGAATGCAGATTAAAGTTTGAATTAGTCTTTTGGGAGAGTCATAATTTAATCCCTAACATGGTATTCATCTCTAACTCCTTCCCTAGGAAATTGCTGCAGGCTGAGTCCCTCGACTAAATTTCACAGCTCCTGTCAGGCATACCTCTCCCCACTGTCTCCAAATTCGGGTGTCTGTTCCTCCCGTTAGCCCCTTTGGGCCCAAAGATGAGAAGTGTATCCTACTGTTAGCCCTGAGATGTACGTATTTTTTTGTGGTTTCTCTCACCCTGCCTATTCCTTCTAAGTAGTCCTTTTATTAATATGTCCTTAAATGTTTTAGTGTGAGTGTGCTGTGTACATTCTGCTGACACCTGGATTATACAGCCCCTAAATTACCAGGATATGATGGTTAATTTCATGTTTCAACTTGGTTAGGTTATGGTGTCAGTTGTTTGGTCAAGCAAGTTGTCCCCTGATTGTTACTGTGAAGGTATTTCATAGTTGGATTTGCATCTACAGTCAGTTGATTGCATCTACAACTGATTGCATCTACAATCAACTAAGGAGATTTCCTTCAGCAATGAGGGGAATCTCCTTATCCATCAGTTGGAGGTCTTAAAGCCAGAGCTGAGGATTTCAAAAGTCATGAAGAAAAATTTCTGTCTCTCCATCAGTCACCCAACTTCTCCTGGGTAATTCAACTTCACCCTCATTGGAATTTCCAACCTGCAGCCTGCCCATGGAATTCAGACTTGTCAATCCCCATGGTTGTGGGAGCCAATTCCTATAATACACACACAGACATATCTCCTATCAGTTCTGTTTCTCTGGAGAAGCCTGACAAGTACACTGGGAAAGTGGAGCCTTCTGCCTTCAGCTGACAATGTTGATTGTGTAGCATGATGGGGGAAATAAACCTTTGTTGGGTTAAGACTCTGACGGTTAGAAGATAATTTGCAGCATAGCTAACCTATCTTAATACAGTCACTAACACAGCTAAAGCAGCAGATGAAGGTTTTAAATACCACTCAAATGTATAGGGTTAGAGGAGACCAATCAAAGTAGCACAGATTTATCTTAAAGGTTAAATTTTGAAAAAGAATAAAATATAAATAGCATGATTAGAATTGGAATTGGAAATAAATGTTTCCTGAGGGGAGAAAAAAAAAAGAATCTGCAACAGAGAAGACTCTTCAATAGCTCTTTGAGAGTTAGGCACCGACACTAGACATTTTGAGCCCTCCCGGCAGTTTCTGCTACAACTGTTGATAGGGCATGGCCCTGACATTCTCCCAGTGTGCATGGATACATACTTGGAAAATATTTTTGTCTTCCCTTTTTATAATTTGTTTTCCTTCTAATTGGAGAGTTATAGCTTATTAGAATATAAAGCAATGCCAAACATAAGAATTAATATTTAGCAAGAAATTTGGTTTAAATCACTCTAATCCAGATGGCTATTTACACAAATCCACAAAGTATTAAAGTAAAACCATCATACTTTGAGTTACTGTTGGAAGGTTTATCATTTGTTTTTCTTTTTCTTTTATCCTCAACACAGCTCAGATCCTAACATAAAGTGAATGTTCAGTAAACATTTTCAAATAAATGACCCAATTAATGAGTAAAGGAACAAGAACGTAGTCAAGAACAAAGTGGCTTTTTTTGGCTATTATTGCATGTGATACCAAAGCCTTTCGTGCCACCTTGGCCGGGCTATAGTACCCAGTTACTTATTTAAACACTCCTCTAGATGCTGCTGTGAAGGTATTTTGTAGATGTGGTTAACAGCAACAGGCTGTGGCCTTCATGTAAAGGAGAGTCCCCTTGATAATGTGGGTGAGCCTCACTCAATCCGTTGAAGACATTAAGAGCAAAAAACAAGTTTCCTGCAGACGAAATTCTGCCTCAAGACCGTAGCTTAAAAATTCTGCCTGAGTTTTCAGCCTCCTGGCCTGTCCTACAGATTTCAAACTTGCCAGTCCCCACAATCATGTGAGCCAATTCCTTAAAATAAATCTCTTTGATATATCCTATTAGGGTCAGTTTCTCTAGAGAACACTGACTGATACACTACAACTTTTTATCTGTAAATAAACGCACTTAGCCATACAAATGAGTGCTGTCATTTAAAGTAATCACCTTAGGGGTGGGCAGTAAGCAAAATTTCAATAGTGTTACTGTTGTTCAAATTTTTTTTCATATACCTGGGTCAGAGCCAACTACACAATCCCTTAGTGGGTGGCAAATTTTAATCCTTTGGAAAAGGATTTAATATTTCTGAAACTGCGAAAAGTTATGCAGGGTCACCTTTTAAAGACTATGCAAACTGTATTCCGTAGTCTATTTCTTCATTGTTGTTAAAACAAGGTGTGATTAAAAGGTCTTAAGAAAGCCCCTTGACCCACCTCTGCCCCACCCCCACGAGACTCATATACCTTCTGAAGTGGGAGTCTCAAAATGATGCAATTCCAGAAAGATTCTGAGAAATGCCAACCTTGGAAAAGTGAGTATATAGTATCCCAAGGTGATTACTGTGAAGGATAACAGATTTTTTTTTGGTATGTTTAATCTTTGGCCTGTTTGTTGAAAAGGTGGTACTGTACGATGCCTGGTACTTGGTAAGCCTTGCATACAGATTAGTTGAATTAAATGAAAGAAAAGCATTATTTCCTTTTACTTATATTTCCCTTCCCCTCCCTTCCTCCCTTCCTCCCTTCCTTCTCTCTCTCTGAATTTCTTGCACAATTCATGGCACATTCTCATTATTGGTCCTATGCAAAAGCCCACTTTTAAAAAATATTATTTTAATATTTTTCACTGTATTTCTGATCTCCATTTCTGCAAACCTCACCCCGCCCCCGGTTTGGCATCTTTTCTGATACATTTACATGTGTTCTGGGATATATATATATATAAATGCATAGTAAAAAAATGCATAGTGTTGTTTGGTGAGATCTCTTTTTCTAGTATTTCCGTCTTTTCTTGTTGCTGCATATGCATCTCATACATTGCTTTTGACTGCTCTATACCCTTCCTTTGTACCTATCCATAACATTTTACTTACCCACTTCTCTGTTGATGGACACCCAACTCTGCTGCCACAAACAAAACTACAAGGAATATTCTTGCCATGTTACTTATGGACCTGTGGACAATGATCTCCAAGGAGTATATCAATGAATAAGACTGCAAATTAATTCCACTGTGCTCCCAGATTTCTCTTCAAACCAGTGACACTAGCATTTACTCCAACAAATAGTGTGTAATCATTCTTGTTTCTCTTTCCCAGGTCCTTAGTGACACTTGATCTTATCAGTTTCTAATTTTGCCATTCTGATGGCTATGAAGTACTACTGTTACTTTAAGTTGCATTACTCAAATTGTTAGGGACCTTGAGCATTTCTTCATACGCTTGTGGTCCATTTAGGGTTCCCCTTCAGAGTATTGTCAGTTCCTGTTTTTACCTCTTATTTTCCTGCTTGGTTCCATGTCTTTTATCTTGAGGATTTGCAGGAGCTCCTTATATATTCTCAGATTTTTCAAATAATCTAGAACTATGCTTATTGTTTCTAAGTGATTCGTACCTTATGACCTTCTGACCTTCTTTAGATTATTTAGCATATTTGAGATAAATGATGCTATTTAACAGCACATTAAGAGTTTTACAGGCTAAATCCACACCTCTCTTAATATTTGTTCCCAGTAAGCCTATTCTATAGGGGATATCTGCCATTGATGTAGCCTTCTTTCTGATCTAGCCTTTATTAATTTCTATTTTTCTGCTTAAGGAGCTCATCAAAGCTAATTAAAACTTTGGGACTGAATCCTTCAGTCCTAAAGATGTCAGGTTAAAATGTCAAGTAAACCATAACATCTAAAGCAAACAATCACAATGTTCTTTAAATATAGATTCTCCTGTCTATTCAAATACATTTCTCTTTTATTAGCACCATATAGTAAAGCCTTTGAACTTTATTTTGAAATACGATTACACTTGTGGAGATTGGCAACATGAGAGGAAATTTCTTCCAGAAGAACATTGTTCTTATCTACTGTGTAGATCAGAAATTAAAGATTAACGTGATTGTAACAAAACACCTCGGTCATGGTTAGAGGAGTATTTATAAGAATACATCATGAAAAGTAAAAGCCAGTTTAGCAGCCCTGTCTTAAACTAAGTTCTTTTTTCTTTTTGTTTTTAAAACAACCAACAGATTGTTCTAAATTCCATAGCCTTGGCCACATGTGACAATGCACATCCTTGTGCAGACTCACTTTTGTCTTCTTAATCATGGAATGTCCTCTTCCTGGCATTCTTTCCTTCCTGCTGAAATGCTCCTCATCCTTGAGGGCTGAAAAGGCTGCCCAACGGCCACAACTCCATGAAGTCATGTCATGTTGTCACTAGATATGGTCTCCCTCTTCTGTTAGTTCCCAAGGCATTTTAAAACATACTTCTCCTGTGGCACTTTAAGAAACATCCATTTCCCTGAATTCTACTCATTGGGATGTTTGCAATCATTCACACACTAGGCGAGATCCTGGGTCTTTTAAATCTCTATCTCCAACACTGCCAGGCATAGAGCCTTTCATAAAACCGAGGTTCAACTAATAATTACAGAATGTTAGTAAATGTCTAGGACATCATTGATCTTTAAAATCTTGCACAAGAGCTGTCACAGAGCATGAGGAAGAAATAGTCTCATATTAACAATGGACCAAGGAGGGGAGGTAGTCAAGTCACCAAAGCATGGGAGGGCTGAAGCCAAGCCTTCCCAATTCACACCCCTGCTCACGCCACCACATAGAAGCTCGGTGTCCTTGAACAGTTGAATCCTCATTTCCTTATTTATACAGTAGCAATAATATAAGCCACCATAAATGGTGTCATTTTAGATTAAATAAAACAATTTCTGTCAGTTTCAAAAAATGTCTAGACACTCACTATATGTTAGTGAGGGTTAGTATTACTTTTCAGACAGTCTTGATGTGGGTATAGACTTAAATTAAAATGGTGTTGGCTATAGATAACATTTTCCCTATGTAAACAATAGTTATGGATCAGAAGTATGTGATAAGAAATATTGGGGAGATAAAATGAAAAATCAGTCAATATAACTTGAAAAGTACTTTGTTACAATTGAATATAACTAACTTTAAGAATAAAATCAAGGGGGTCGGCTGTAGCCCAGTGGATAGGGCACCGGTTCACCACATGGGAGGCCCCTGGTTTGGTTCCCGGGGGCCTCTCAGGGCGGGCAGACCGCCTTGAGAAGGGCAAGCCGCCGTGGGTGGGGCAGAGCTGCCGTGGGCAGGGCAAAAAAAGCTGCCACAGGCAGGGCAAAGCCACCATGGGCAGGGCAAGTCGCCTGTGAACAGAGCAGAGCCGCCTGTGAACCGAAGCAGACCCGCCCACGAACGGAGCAGAGCCTCCTACGCAGTGACCTGACTCGGCGCGTCGCCGCAACGAGGGGAGACAGAGCAGACACAGAAGAACGCAAAAAAAAAAAAAAAGAACACAGCAAGAACAAGCAGAAAGGGGGGGATATGTAACGAAAAAAAGAGAATAAAATCAAGAAGTTTTTCTTACATCACCACCAATACATTTGCATATTATTATAGAACCGAGTAACAGTTTTCAGCTAAGCATGAAAAACTTCAGTGGTTTTGAAGTGATCTCCTACAGAAAACCGTTTCAGTGAAGTCCTTGGGAATTATCTTTGAAGACTGTCATGGAAGACCTTTGTTCTTTCTTATTTTTCTTCTTCTAGTATCACTGTTGAGCATCGTTTATCCTTACTCATGTACTTCAAGTAATACTTTTTTGTTTTTCTTTTTGGCCAAATCTCTAATATATGTGTGTCTTTAATTTATTCTATGCCTAGAATACTTACCATTGTCAGCTGTTAACAAATGTTTTAGAAATTTAAAAATTAAAATAAAAAATAACTAAATTTAATCTTTAGATTTGGTCAGAATTCTAGGTTTGGAATTAAATAAGGAAAAACGTTCTAATTTTGTCTCAATTTTCCAGAGCATGCTCTTTTACAACTTTATCATAAATTAAACATAAGCTTGAACAAACATGGAGTGCAGTGTCAAAAGCATATTCGTTCTAATCAGTGTTGGGTCTCAGATCAGTGCGCACATTCCCAGACTTATTTCCCAGCTCTCTGACAAATGTTTAAGGGGAGGAGACAGAAGAGGAAAGAAAAGACTTTTATCTCCAACTTGCAGTTTCAGCATGGGAGCATGGAGGTATGGGAATAAATGTTCAGACTCCAGAGCCAGGAAGATGGACTCAAATCCTACATTGGCCAGTTATTTGCCATATGGATATTTCAGGCTGGTTCCTTCAATCTATGGCATGGGAATGTGGTTAGCTACTTTAAGAACTTGTTATCAGAACTGGCCTGTGATCTATTTCAAGTATCTGCCACTGTTGGTACTCACATCACCAAATGATCTTGAGAATTGATTTAAAATTTCAAATTCAGGAATGCTTTAAAGTATACAGTTACACTGTAAGTTTAAGGGAGAAGACACATTTTCTTTGCATGTGTAGAGCCAAGCACAATGCCTGTACATGGTGGATAAATGTTAAATGTAATAAGATAGAAGGGCTTCACCTCTATTCTGTGGATACATAATGAGTATACTATTATATTAGTTAAAGTTCTCTAGGGAAACAGAGCTGACAGGAGATATCTGTAAATAGTATGAGACTTTATAAAATTCTCTCACGTGACTGTGGGGATGCACAAGTCCAAATTCTGCAGGGCAGGCTGCAAACCTCCCATGAAGGTTCTTGATGAGTTCCCAGGAGACATTGGTTGTCCAAAGTGGAGCTGGGGATTCTCTCTTTGAATGCTGAAATCACTTCCCCTGATAAATCCTTCAACTGATTGGATAGGATGTCACTCATTGCTGATGGCAGTCTCCTTTGTTGTTTGTGGATGTAATCAGCCACCTATGCAATCAATACACTGATGATTAAAGTCCATGGAATGTCCTTGTATTACAGTTAACCCAGTGCTTGCCTGACCAAACAATTGGGCACCATTACCTGGCTGAGTTGACACATTAGCCTAACCATCACACCTATTATCTTTCATGTTTTGCTCTATGTGTGGAGTCATCTCTTGGCAATTCTTACTTGAGATGTAATGGCATTTGACCAGAACCCAAGATCCAAGAATATTCCAAGAGCTGGTTAACACCACCACAGATTCAAGAAGGCATATGTCAAAGGGCTGGTCTAGGAAAACTCATTGTTTATTTCTAAAAGGCTTTTCCTCCAATTCCCAGTAGGGTGTCCTAACCATACAGTGTTGTGAGAAAGCCTTTAGCAAGGGCTATCAGCAGCAGATCAGTTGGTCTCCTTGGTTCCATTTCTCTAGGCCTACACCCTAGTCTCAACTTTCCATTTAAACACCAAGATGTTGAATAAAATCGAACCCAAAGAAAAGAAAGAAGAGAATTTATTTATTTATACTTCTTGTACTAATAATCCATTAATATGGTCTGAGTTGTTCTTGGACATGAATTCTGCAAAGAAGGGTAAAGACGAGCCCTGGATGCCAAATACTATTTCCTCACGATTTTTATCATGAATTGTATCTACTCGAGTTGCCCTGTCTTTTCCTTCTTTCCAAGTGAACATACAGATGCCTTCAATTCCAGGCTGGCCCTTGCTAGCATTATCATGTTGAGCCAGTTAGTTTTTTATCTCTGAGTATTAATTTGTTTATCTGGGAACAGAGATACCTTATTGCAGGGTTGTTTGGGGATGAAAAATAAAGATTATAGAAGTAATTTCTGGAACTCAACTGGTACTCCAAAAGTGTTAATTCCCATATAAATCTCTTTTCGGATTCATTTTCTTTTCTCCTCCATTAA
>PVKH010034666.1:0-11837 GCA_004027955.1 Chaetophractus vellerosus | reverse complement strand
TTATGTTTTATATCTGTATGTAGGTTCACTGGTGTTTTCAATTTACAAAAACTCATAGAGCTATATACTTAAAACATTTGTATGTTTCACTAATAATTAGGACATAAGTTTATTGCACCACTGTAAAAAGTGAATGACCATTATTAGAAATGGATGAATAAATTATGATGTACTTACACCATTACACCATAGAATATTAGTTATTAAAAATGAAAGAGCGGGAATAGATGGGGCTCAAGCGGTTGAGCACCTGCTTCCCACATGGGAGGTCCTGGGTTCAATCCCTGGTGCCTCCTAAAAAATCAGACAAACATCAAGTAAACAAATGAAAATTAAAAAACCAACTCAGGGGAGTCGATGTGGCTTAGTGGTTGAGTGCTGGCTTCCCACATAAGAGGTCCTGGGCTCACTCAATCCTTGGCCCCGGTACCTCAAAAAAAAAAAAAAAAGAATGAGAACTATACCACATGATTGAAGGGAGTTCCACACTGTATTGCTGAGTGAGAAAAGCAATTTACTGAAAAATGTGTTAAATATGATTAATTTTCATAGAATAAGCAATAAATTGGAAAGAAACTCCTCAGATTCTCATAGGATTATAGGGCTAGAGAGTGAAATATAAAATATGGAGAGATCATAACTCTGGGATATGGGATACCTGGGGGAAAAGCAGGGTTAGGAATAGCGAATCAAGAAAAAAGTGAAAAAATTTGTGATGTGTATGATCACATATTTGCATTTATGAAAAATTATGTGTATATATGGTTACATATGTACAATAAGATTATTTTTAATTATTTAACCATGTGTCTGTCTTCCATACCATAAACCTAGGGGTATTATGTGTCTTTTTTAATCTTTAAGTACCTAGAGTCTGGTCTAGTGTATGCTATATAATACGTGTTTAATGGTTAAGAAATAAGCCAATTTTTTAAAAAATCAAATTTTAACAGTAAGTACTAAATAGATGAAATAGGTAGCCCAAGAACACCCAGCAATATAATTGCAGAGTTGGGACAGGAGGCCAGGATTCCCAATCTTGAGGCATACTTCCCACATATTATTCTTACCTCCTACTCTCTCAGGTCAACAACTATTAAGTCCTACTTTTTGCAAGTTATAAATTCCTTTCCTGATTCCTGTATTATTTTGACAAACCTCATGCTTGTTTCTGGGCAACCTCTGAGTATAATACTTGTTATATGCAAAAGGTAAGGTATAGGCTAAAAATATTAATAGGTTTGAGAAGAGTTGAGATTATTTTAGGAGAACAGATACATCGTGATTTGTAAAAGGAAACCCAAGATGTTTGGTATGTTTATTTCATCTTCTGAAAGAGATTCACGAGTCGATTCAGTCTATAAATGTTGGCAGCCAGCATACATGAGGTATTACTGGATGAGCTAAGGTCCCTTTCCTGAAGGAGCTCACAGGTGAATGGGGGACATGGGCAGGTAGACTGTAATAAAAGAATCGCGATAGGAGGTACCAATAGATATGATTGTGGCAGGAGTCATAAATTAGACTTTGGGGAGGAAGAGAAAGCACATGGAAAAGGTGATTCTTGTGCTGAGTTTCAGTGGCAGAGGACTGCCACCCAGAGAAGGGGTAACGAGCATGGTAGCAGGCAAAAGCATGGAGCACAGTCATAGGGAAGATCATGTTTAGGGTCGCAAGCTTTGGAGTCCTATAATCTGAATACAATCCCCCACCGTATAATATCAGGCAAGCTTTTAAAAATTTTCTCCTCAGGGAAATGTGAATGAGAACGGCAACAATCTCAGATGCCCAGGAATGGAAGTGAAGTGCTTAGTGGGGTTCAAGAGGATTGTAAACACGTAACAGACAGTAACAGCCATTATTATTATCATTATTATTAGAGCATCAAGCAGTGGGTGGAGATGCTAGACTGTAGGGTACTTAGTCACTCATTCACTTACTCACTCATTTATTTATTTGTAGCCACAACTTCAAAGTAATAACTGACCATTCCAGAGGTACCTACTCAGTCATGGAAAAGTCATTTGGTAAGACCTAAAGAACACTGGACAGTGGACCAAGGAAATGTAATAAAATTAGACCTTTTCTTCATTCTAGATATGTTTTTTTTTTTTGAGGGTTGATTAGTCAACACTTTTATACAGTACAGAATATGTTATTGGATACTCTGGAAAGTCAAAAGGAAAATAGAAGATATAGTTCTCTACTTTCAATAATCTTATAATTTAATGCTTTGCAATAAAGCATGTTTTCATTTAATAAGAATTTGCTGAGCATCTGCTATGTGACATTGTCCTAAGTGCTGGGAGTGCAGCAGTAAAAAGAACCACTGAATTAAACGCACAGTCCATTAACTGGTTACAGAGGTGTTAAAATTGGCATCGAGGGACCGGATTTCGCTCAAGAAGTTGAGCTCCCGCCTCCCACATAAGAGGTCCCAGGTTTGGTTCCCCGTTCCTCCTGAAAAAACAAAAACAAACAACAAGCTAAACAAATGAAAAAAACCAACTCAGGGAGGCTGATGTGGCTCAGTGGTTGAGAACCAGCTTCCCACATATGAGGTCCCAGGTTCAATACCCAGCCCTGGTACCTCAAAAAAAAAAAAAAAAAAAAAAGGCACAGAATTCTGATTTGATTATAGCTGATAAATTTAGCAGAATATAGTCAGAGAGGCTTCTCATTCAGGAAGCCCAGCACAGTGAATCCAGAGTTGGTAAATGGAGGCAGGAATAGCTTGCTTGGCCTGAGTACAGCCACATTGGTGAATGAGATAAGGCCATTCAATACTATTTATCCTGGAAAAAAAAATAATCAAAGGCAGGAGTCTCCAGTGTTGTTTTCCATTTCCAACACAGACTATCTCTACAGATTGTTAATCTTTCCTACATTTCTCAAATCCTCCTGTACTTGGAAACTGTGGTCAAACATGTAAAGCTAAAGAACTGCAGTTAAAGTTACTGAGTTACTGGCGATTTGCATCCATCCTAAATATGAAGAGCATGTGTGATTATGATGTACTATCTCCTGAATGTGTGAGAATTAGAGGTTTGCCTGGGTTCCTGGAGGAAGCTGAGAACTTTATGGAGGGTATTGTTATACCAGTGTGGAGCTGTTCTCTTCAGAATGGGTGTATGTGGTGGTACCTGAAGGCAGAAAGGTGGTCTGGGTCACCCAGCAGGGTCTCTTCTGGATGGTGGGAAGTTTAAGTCTTTTTAAAACAAGTACTTATTGAGGGTCTTACTGTATGTAAAGTTGAGATAAAGGAAATAAGGGGTTATATCACTGATGTACAAGTCAGGCATATAAACTTATTTTTAAATTATATGATAAAAGAATATTATAAATTAATTTTATTAACTTATATTATCAGTATGTATAATATATTAATTATGCTTTTTAGAATTTTAAAGCACCAAAAATGAATTTCTTTAAAAATATCCTTTGGTCTTGTCTTTTAATAATGAAAATGACCATTCCCCCTTTTGATGCTGAATTGGAGAGTTTTTAGTGCTTATTATATTAGTTAATTATCAACCTTAAATATCTATAGGCTTGACATCAGTTATAAAAAACACATTTATAAGATTCTTGAAATGTCACCGTGAGAGAGCATTTATGTTACCTTCACATAGTTGTACTCTAAGAGAATAAACTGTCCATCAGGTGATACTGAATAATCATTTATAGAATGTCCAAATTCATCCTGTTAACCAAGTAGAAAACAAAGAGAAACGATTCAATTCAGCTGGCATCATTGAGTACTTACCACATGGAGGGTACTGTTCTAGACCTGGGGCTCGTGCTGTAGGAACTCAGTCTAGGGGACATGGCACATTCACCCACACAAGTGACCAAGGGGCCAGGGGGATGGTGCCCAGTGTTGGAGAGCCGGGAAGGAAAGGGTTAATTCCAACTGAGCAAAGATGTTCCCTAAGGGTGGGGAGCAGGAACAGAGTGAGGAGCTTTGCTACAGGGGGAAGAGTATGAGCAGAAACCCAGATGTGTCAAAGAGTGTGCAGGTTTAGAAGATGGCTAAGGGCTATGTGTAACCTGAATACAAAATAGGGTGTGTCAGACAAAGTGGAAGGTGAAGGAAGATTACCTGGGAGATAAATATAAGAAGTGGAATATGTGGAAGTGATAGATTTAGATCTGTCTTTTACAAAGAATGTGGTAACACCAGAAATTGGTGACACAGTGGCTAAAATAAGAGGGGAGTTGCATTAATCCTGAACTTGGGCAATGAGCTGTCTGGTCTACAGAATGGAGTGAAGGACACAGAGCATTCAGTACCACAAGATTAAAAGAGGCCTCGAATTAGGGCTACACAGTAGAAATGGAAATCGGAGAGACTCGTGACGATTCAGAGGGGGGCTCACTAGGGTTTGTTGAGTGGTTAACTAGAGGGGCTGACAGAAAAGGAATCACAGATGAGTCTGTCTTGAGTGACTTGGAGAAAAACACCATTTACTAAGATTGGAAATAAGATACTTTTCGTTTGCTTGGAGAGGGGAGGGAAGATAACTAGTTTAGCTTGGGAAACTGAGTTTAAAATGCCTCTGGACTAAGCATGTGCAAGAGCCAGCAGGCTACTGGGATAGAGGTTTAGATCTCGGGAAGGGGTTAGTGTTAAAAGTGTGTGTTTGAGAATCAAAGCCATAAAAGAGAGGGCAATGGTGTGGGAGGGAATGAAATTCATCTTCCAAGAGCATGCTGAGTGAGAAGAGAGAGGGTATGAGTGAAGACAGAGCCTTGAGGGGCACTTACATTTCAGAGTGTGGGCAGAGGAGGAGGAATCATCAAAGGAGACTTAAGAGTAGCCAAGGCAGGGAGCGTTTCAAGAAGCAGAGAAAGATCCACTGTGCCATATGCTGCAGAGTCCAACAGGATGAGACATGATAGAACTCATGATCAGAAAGGTTATGAAAAAAAAACCCAGTATTCCCCCAAAGCATGAATTAATTATGTTATTAAACATACAAATGTACTGTTCTCCAAGAAAATGGAGCTGTTTCCATACTCAGCATTGAATAGCAAGATATTATTTTCTTGTTTGTAGAGATACTCATGATCTGAAGAAAGAAAACGGCCAGGTCAATATTTCAAGTTGATATTAAACATCTTCATAAACTAAAAACCACGTAATAAAAATTTAGAATATAAGTTCACACAAATACTAAGTGACATTTCTAAGTAGGAAAAACACTAAGTGAAGACCATTACATTTATTTTCCATCATGCATTTATTCTAGCATACATTTATTTTTCCATCACTGTTGTTAAGGTTTCAATTCACATTTAAACTTCCTACATTACATATCAAACAATACTAAGCTCAATCTCTGTCCTCTTTCTCTTCACATCCTTGCTCTCCCATAGGTCTTACAGAACAAGGATTACATCTTCCCAGTTCCATAAAAGTTCTCCACGACCTAACTTGAATGAATATAAGCATAAAAATCCCACTCTCCACCCAAATCCTTACCTGAAATCCACCGTAAGGAGTAGAACTTCACTCTAAAAGTATTTTTTAAATAATCATTTAAAGTGTAAGTTCTGCGACTGTCAGCTGCAGCATCATCTGTTGGTAGAAAAAAAGAGCCAAGTGTTCAGAAAGATAGAATAACCTAAGTTTCAGATAAAATAAATCAAGCGGATTTCTACAATATACTGTTAAGGGTTGAACTGAGTTCCCCCAAAAGATATGTTGAAGTCCTAATCCTGAGTATTTCAGAATGTGACCTCCTTTGGGAATAGGGTCATTGCAGATGGAGTTAGGCAAGATGCAATGGAGTTGGGCAGGCTCTTAACCCAGTCGACTGGCTCCGTGTAAGAAGGGGAGAAGAGACACAGATGGACACATAGAGAGATGGCCATGTGATAATGGAGGCAGAGAATGGATTATGCCACAAGCCAAGGAATGCCAGAGATTGCTGGCCACCACCGGAAGCCAGGAGAAAGGCAAGGAGCAGATTCGGCCTTACAGACTTCAGAGGGAGCATGCTTGCGGGTCCCTGGCCTCCAGAACTAGGTGATGATGTATTTCTGTTGTCACAAGCCAACCAGTTTGTGGTCTCCATTACAGCAGTCCTCGGTGGCCAAGACATATATCCTGGTCACAAAATGAAGAAATCCACTCACAAAACGCAAGACACACTTAAAAATTTTCAGACTGGATGGACAGAGTGAGACTGCGTTTAACTGTTAAAGCATGTGTGAGTGGAAGTGTGTTTCATTGTGCTCTATCAGTGCTCCGTTAGTGAGCGTCACCCTGCAGGGCTTGACCAGCAGTGCCGAATAGAAACACAACGTGAGCATTTCCTAGTAAAGGTAAAATTCGCTTTAGTGACATTTTATGTAGCCCAAGAAACATTTTATTTGTTTGTTTTGATAACAAAATTTAGTCAATATTTAAACAGTAATTAATGATACCTTTCATGTTCTTTCTTTCATCCTGCCTTTGAACTCTGGTATGTAGTTCTCACTTACAGTACTTCTCAATTTGACTAGTCGCATTGCATTTCAAGTCAATCCCACGAGTGGCCAGGGGCTGCTGTAGCAGATGGCACAGGGTAAGAACATCCTTTTCTGAGGCCCTGGAGGTCCATTCCAATCCCCGAGAAGCTCTGCACAGGCCTCTAAAACACGCTGATCACACAGTTCAGGGATCTTTATTTCTATCTTCACTTTTCCTTGAACTCGATGGAAGTTTTCATGAAACTCTTTCCTTGGATTCTGTGACACCTCAGTTCTCTCTCTAACTCTCTGACCATTATTTTTCACTCTATTTTCAACTCTATTTTTCTCCATTGATCTCTCAGGCAGAAAGCCTTCTACTTTCTGCTCTTCTCTCACTCCATTCTTCCCTCCTGAGAACTCAGGGAATGTGACTTCTCTGGCTTCAGGTGTATTTTCCATTTGAATTACCGACAAAATCTGTATTCAACCTCAGCTCACCACATCCCACACTCATATTTCCCTGCTGTGTGGAGCACTTAGTCGCCTTGAAGTCTAAACTTACATTGTCTAAAGTAATTGCCTTCCATGCAAAACAGGAATTTGTGTGATATTCGTTTTAATGTCTTTTTCCGTCCTCACCCCCATCTAATCAACCCTGTCGATTCTTCTTATAATGTCTTTCTCTGTACCACCACTAGAATGATTTTTCTAAAATGCCACTTGCATCTTGATTTTTTTCTCAAAAGCTTTCAGTGATTCTCCATTGCCTACAGGAAAGCTCCTTAGCCTGGCACTCAAGGCCCTCCACAGTCTGGAAGGAGACTCTTCCCAGACTCATTCCCACTCCCTCCACATGAACCCTCTAATACAGTATCACTGACCTGCCCACTGATCCTAGATCTTGGGCTTTTGTGCCTTTGCTCCTTGTCCTAAGCCACTTTCCCTTTGCAATGTCTTCAGCTGCTTCCCTGACTGTCCCAATCCTCCACCCTCCAAATCTCACCTCTTTCTAGAAGATGTCTTTAGCCACGCCTGCTCTGCTTTGGCCTCACCTCCGCACTGCTCACCTGGGTCTTGCCATTTACTGACTTTTGTTGATAATTTTCCATGCCTGTACATTTGGTCTCCTCAGTCAGGCATTGTATTCTTTGAAGACAGGACCTTATATATTTTTGCATCAACCTCAGTACCTAGCACAATTCTATGCCATAGTAGACACAACACAAATGTTTTTGATGATTGATGAAAGGTATCATCCTATGAGCATAATCAAACCGAAGTGATTCCTTGTACCTGATCCCGGAGCCTGTCCACTGATGAGGAGCTACTTAAAGCCTCTTACCAAATTTTCTACTTTTCCTACATTTACAAAAATATACACTCACACACATGCACTCACAAAATCTGCCACCATCCTTACATTCCTATAACTGCAATTCCCACTCTTTTGGGGATTGCAAAGCCAGCAGCATCTTCTCTTGCGAGTTTTCACAGCCTATGGGAAGGTAATTCTCTTACAGAAAATGATCTTTCAAAAGATGTTCTTTAGATTATATTTCTTTGGATCTTATCTGATAACACAGTCTTGTTTCTTTCTATAAAACCTTCCCTTTCAATAGATAAAATTGCCTACACTTCACTTTATTGACTTTGTTTAAACCCACTTTGTTGAATAGGCTAAAGAGGTTAAAAAATAAATTTTCCAATTCAGTCCCATATTTTACCACTGAAAATTAATAAGATACTGCTGTTTGTCAGCAGAAATACAGCAAGTAGGTACAACCAGCCTTGGACTTGCCAACCTTCAGATGAGAATTAAAGTGTCATGTCACAGAAATTATTATTTGAGACTGATGTTGGAGATATATATATGTATATAAATCTGGATTTGTTTGTTAAGTGCTCTTAATTGTTCATATGCATCTCTTCATAATTTCATACTTGAAATAGTTATAAAGTGAGTACGATTTGGAAAATATTTTTGAGAATATGTATCCTGCTATGAAGGGCTTGTACTCTAGAATGGACATAAAACACATTTAAAATTAGTATGATTCAAAGCATAAACATTCTCAGCTCTAATATCATCTGCTGATGTAGATATCTGGATATACCTATAGAGAGAAAGAGAACTATACACACACAAACACATGCAAATATTTACATATATATGTATATATATTTATAAATATATAATAAAACAGGCATGTCAACATAATACACCTATCACTGACTTGATTTTGCAAGAAGGGAGGTATTATATGTGTATAATAGAGCAGATTCAGTGTTTTCTCCTTTAGAGATATTTGCCCATGTTCTTCAGGGCAATACACTTAAATCCCTATGGATATAATTGAGGCAACATCCCCTGTGACATCACCCGATGCCCAGCGCGCCGCCCTTCGTGTTCATGACGCAGTCCTTGCTGAGCCCCTACCCCTCCTGCCCTCCTCAGACATTGCTGGGCGCATTCTCTGACCAGTTTCTAGCTTTTCTAAATGCCTTATGTATGGGCCCCTTGTACCCACACCAGCCTCGCGCCAGTCGGATCCATCCCTGTAAGGCTGGCACTGGCTTGGATTGGGCTCAGGGCTGTTCACAGTGACCCCGCAGCCCTGTCCCCATGGCTTGGCCACCCAGCCCAGAGCAGGGCTGTGAAATTGGAGCAAGTAGAGCAACAAATGTTGCCTGCTTTTTGCCTTGCTACTTGATAAGCAGGGCACATTGGAAGTTGCTTTTGAAACATCTAGATAAGCGAGTTCTGTGAGGCGTCAGTGCCAAGTCCAGGTTTTGACCTTTAGCAAGTTTGCGGTTTGCTGCCAAGTTACAGCCTATTCTGTCAAAATCTTATAGGACACGCTTACATTTCTTTTTCCTTGTCTACTTGCTCACTGACAGGGCACTGCTGTGGCAACAGATGAAGGCCTTTGGCTGCTTGTGTGGTTTTCCTCATGCGGCCTGGGACGTGTCGTTCATTTGACTTATCAGTTCAAAGCATTGTGCTAGCCAAGTAAAGCAGCTAATCATATGCTACCCATCAGCTTATACAGAAACTCTTCGATTCAAGCCTACTTTAATTTAAAGCCAAAAAAAGGTTAACAACTTTACGCTTTACTTCTTTGGCGAGAGCTACTATTAGGTTGAACCATATGAAAATGCCATTTTCTTATAAGTCAAAAATGGTAGAATATCAGCATTTAAAATGGCTCGTCTTAATAATAAATTCCCATCAAAATGTTATTGTTGATTAATATTAATTCTTGCTGTAAGATCAAAATCATTTCTGAATAAAAGTAGTTCCAGGATGGTAAGGTCCAAATAAAAGAGTAGTGTTGGTCCATGGACTGACTATTCCTATTTTGACCGGTGTATTTTATTACTGTGAGGTATTTTGAATGCTTTTATACCGCTTCATAATCAACTTAAAAAAAAACCAACTCTGATATATAGCATTTCCACTTTATAAAGATAAACTCTATTTTGGTAAATAAACGAAAAATGAAATGCAAGTAAAAAGAAATGTGTTTTTTATGTCTCATAAACTCATAAAGTTGTTAAACACAGGAAGAAGAGCTATCTAGCTATGGTGTGCCTGTGTTCCAGATGGTAATAAGTTAATGTTCCAGATTGATGCTTGCGGTTATGATGGGTATAAAGAAATGAAGTGAGTGTTACTTCAGAATTTGCTCTAGCAAAACAGCAGCCTTGACATAGGAAAAGTGGAAGAAAAATTAAGAAGGCAGAGGAAGAAATTGACTGAAAGTTGACTCGTTTATTACCCAGTGTCACACTTAAGGGGTTGTGTAGCCTGTTGCCTTTGGAACCAGACAGCCTGGGTTTGAGCCAAGGTCCGTTTCGTGCCTCGAGCCTTGGGGTCCTTGGGCAAATAAATTACCGAACCTTTCCAAGCTCAAATCTTTTCATCTATAAAGTGGAAATAATGGCTTGATGTAGCCCATAGGGTTTTGCAGTGACTAAATGAGATAATGAATGTAAAGTGCTTAGCTCAGGTCTTAAAATTTAGGAAGCCCTCCAGATATGCTAAGCTATTTATTATTGTTTCATTCCAAGCATGTACTAGGCATTCAAGATGCAAAGACAAATAAAACATAATATTTCCCCTGGAGCACCTCGTAGTAACGCTGAGATTAAGAACTTATCACCATAAAATAATAGGCAATTGATTTTCACAGTGTTCTTATCCCAAGTGATCCTAATAAGACACCATAAGGCCATTAGATTGAGAAAAACATCTAGAATAAGTACAATCTAATCATTCGCTAAGTGCTAAGCAGTTTGCAGTATAAAAGAAAAACATTGGACCTAATGGAATTAGAAGACTGGGATAGAGTGATGTTTCCTTGATTTTTATACACAGGTGTTACAATATAATCACAAACACCAGATTTACTTTATCAATAAGGAGAACATCCTGGGTACATAAAGTGGCATCTGATAAATGCATTATCCTTCAACTGGTGTCTGTAGAATGTTTGGACTGTTGGCTCAGCATCTACCCTAAGATCAGCATGTCAGGTGACTAAACGTTTGTTAGGGATGTAATCACTGCGATTTCAAGGGTCTACCCTGAAAGGCCAATCAAATGGTACAATGCACACTTCCCAGAACCAACAGTTTAGAAAAATGAAACAACTTAATGGACTTTCTGAGCTCGTCTGCCATGACTCTAGCCTCACCTCCTACTCTCTCTCTTACACTCCAACCCTACTGGCCTCTCTCAGCACTTCCTCAAACAAGCCAGGCTCATTCCTGCCTCAGGGACTTGTTATACCCTCTGCTTGGGATGTTCTTCTCCTAGATATGCCCAGGGCTTCCTCACTCATCTCCTTCAGGTCATTACCTAAACTTCACATTCCTTTCCTGGACCAACATTGCAACCCCCTCTCCCATGGCACTCTCTAGTGCCCTTCCTGGCCTTATTTTTTTCCTTAGAATGGATGCCATCTAACAGAGTATATATTTCACTTATCTTGTTTATTTTCCGCCTTCCCTGGATTGAATGTAAACTCCGTGATGGTATTGATTTTGCTTTTTTTTGTTTACTACCATATCACTAGAACTTAGAACAGTGCCTGGCACATAGTAAGCACTCAGTAAATAACTGTTGAGTGTAAGGAAAGAAGCCAGACAAAACAATCCAGAACCATCAGCTCCAAATTCCAGTATTGTGAACGCCAGTGGTGGTGGTAGAAGGAGGAGCCCTAGATTCAGCCTGATGGGTCAAGACTGGACAAGGACCAGAGGCCTGCTTCAGCCCTGCCCTTAACTGCCATGAGGTCACCTCACTTCTCTAAGTCTCTGCCAGTCTTTTACCCGCTGTCTTTCAGCTCCAAATATACCTTTCTATACTTTGTTCA